>WOGN01000422.1:0-25190 GCA_015342105.1 Leptinotarsa texana
ATCGAAACGTCGTGACATAACTTGGTTTGAAATCTTTTCATATGAGTGACATACGATAGAAGGTCACCTGTTGATCTCTGTTTTCGAAAGCCATTTTGATGACCGCTCAAGATGTTGAAGCCTCTCAAATATTCGAGGATATGGTGGTTAACGACTTTCTCCATGATTTTTGATGCACTGATAGCATAGCGACTGGTCTCTAGTTATTTGGAAAAATTGTCCTGCCCTTTTCAAGAATAGGCTGAACGCGAGCAATCTTCCGACAAGAAGAAAAAACCCCTTTCTTGTAAGACATGTTGAAAAGTCTGCAAAATACTGGTGTGAGGTCATTTGCGAACCTTTCAGGAATAATGACGGGCACTTCATCAGGGCCGGACGCCTTGTCGATATAGAGCTGATTCGAAATTCGCCTTAATAGATGCTGTCGAAAAGTAATTTCCGGCATTGTGGATTTTATTGTGAGAATAGTGGGTGGTGCGTTTTCCGGAAAATCGACTGTGGAGTGGGACGCAAATTGTTCAGCTAGTAGATTTGCTTTTCTATGGCTGTTGTTGTAATTGAACCATCCCTTTGTGTGGTGGGATTATGGCTTTTGTGAAGTTCTGATTAACAGCTTCAGCTACCGACCAGAAGAATATAGACCCGTTGGGATTGGCAAGCAGTATATCCCTAATTCTCTGATTGTGAAGATCTTTGCTTTCATTTATCCTAAGCTTGCAGTTATTGCTATGGTATTTTAGTAATCTTCTTTACCAAATTTCCAAGTTGTCCTCTTCGATTGAGTCCATTGTCAAAATATCGTCTACAGTCTACAGTACAAAGAGGTGATGTAGCAACTCATTTCACCAGGAAATCTAGCTTTTTCTAGTCTTCAATTCAGAGTAGGTCAGGTTACGTCCAAAGTGAATGGGTCTATTCGACCCTCCACTTCAACCCGCAAGGAATTATTATAGCTAACACCTATTCATACTCTAGCTTCGAAAAGTGAATAAATGCCTTGAAGTGAACCAATCTTGGAAGATTCAGAAGTCCAGAAGTCCATAAATCTTCTTGTCATCCCGGTTTTCAATCTTTGTTTGGCAAAGCCTTCAATTTGGGAGTTATATCAAATAATTTGCAGCTCTGATTCATAAATCACTGTGGAAAAAAGAAACAGGCTTGACTATTTTGGGGCAATTATAGTCAAAAATATCTGTAGAACGTATTTTTTTCTGAAATATTAGGTCTTGTTCCCTCAAGAGTCAGCTCTGATAGAATAAATGAGTTTCGAAATTGTTTTATAATTGCTTTTTGAAAACACTAGTTACTGTTTCTTACATAGCACTTTCCTGTAATGCATTTTGTCTAAAACTGCCATATATAGTTGAAGCTTTAGGCACCGTATAACTATAATTTCAGTCATTACTCACTATCCATAGATCATTTACGATTTATACATTCTCCTATTTTTAAAAAAGTGTATACATCTACATCTAACAGTAAATACTATTGAAGGTTTCCGCCATTTCAATAATATTTATTCGTGACTATCACAGTTTCATTTGCAATAGAGTCACATGTTTTGTCAATTCTTTCAAGCTTAGCCCTTGCATAGAAGGTATGATGTTGGTAGTTGTTGAATTGTTGACTCTGTAATATATTTTTTTTGCAGAACTATCTGATCATTTCATAATTGCTCAATTTCTGTTTTAGTCATGAAAGATAGTTAATTACATAAATACAATGGAAAGTTCTGAATGAACAGAGGTTTTACTTCAGAAAATGTGTTTTCAGGAACCTGAAACTGCTGCTGAACAAGACATCAACAAACTTCAGCACGTTCTAGAACTACGAAGAGCTGAATTCGAGAATCAGTGGCGACAGAGGCATGACTCTCTGGAGTCACACAGACAACTGTGCGTATTCGATCACGACCTACATGAAATTAATGACAACATCGATGACCTCAATCGGCAAATAAAGAATGTCAAAGGACAGTACGGGGAATCTGTTCCGAGTGCCAAAGCCACTTCGCAAACGTTTGGATATGTGGAAGAAACCATCGAGGTACGTTCAATGTACACCCCCCTTTTCTGTCAATAATTCCAATCAGAACACTGAAAATTGATAAATGACACTCAGTATAACAAAATCACAAATTCAATTTATTGGTTCACTAATAACGAAAACTATGAAATTAGATGTACCAATATCAAAATTAATTAGACCCGAAAAATTTCATAATGTCAGAAACCAACTCGTAAACAGAAAATGAATGATGAACACTTTGAACATTTATTGGACTGAAATGATGTTAAGTTTTGAGATACAGAATTGAAATACTTATTGACTGAAGTAACACAAGATACTACTTGAAAAATAAAATGGTAGCGACCGCTCGGCGACGCTTTATGTAACACTTTCTCATTCATTACCAAAAAGAACTAAAAATATTCCTCTTCACATGAATTTTATCCGATCCTGATATCTTATCCTGTTCGAAAGTTAAAAGGAGTAGACTACTTACGTTCGCAGTAAAGACTGAATATGTATGGATTAATCCTATTTCGGGTAAATATGATAACCTTCATAATGCTAATTCAATTTATAGACTTTGGAGCTGCGCATAAAGACATTCATCGATACAGGAGAAAGATTGTTGGCCGAGCGTCATACCCACTCATCACATATCCAAAGCCAAATTTCCGATCTCCGGGATAGATGGAGTAACCTAAAGAATCAGGTGAAGACAATGCGAAGTCTTCTGGACCTTAGTATTCCTTATTTCGAATTAGTCGAAAAGGTAAGCAAAATGATATGTAATAAATAATAAATACATTTTGGCAGGTTCGTTCTCATTTTATCACCATTTACAGGCAGATGAATGGTTCAGAGAAGGAAGCAGACTCCTAGTGACAATAGCTCGAAAATCCACCACCGTCAAGCGTCCAGAAGAAGCCGAACAACTGTTGGACGACATTGCAACTTTCCTCAAACCCGGAGAAGAGAAGCAAAATGAAAGAATCAAGAAAATATCTGAACTAGCTATCCAACTATATGGTCCGGATCGAACAAAACACGCTCCAGTCCTGCACGGCAACAAAGAAATGCTGGAATCATTCTCTTCCATAACCAAAGAATTGAACACTCTGGCAGACAACCTGAGAGTCGCAGAACAAGAAAGACTCAGAGCGCAACGTGAACGGGAAGAAGCTCGTCTAGCAGAAGAAGCTCGCAGATTGGAAGAAGCTAGACAAGCCGAGGAAAAGCGCCTCGCTGAACAAGCAAGAAGAGCCGAAGAAGCCAGGCTTGTCGAAGAGAGAAGAAAGGCAGAAGAGCTGCGAATCGCAGAAGAGAATAGATTAGCTCAGGAGAGGATACGGGCAGAAGAACTCAGAATAGCTGAAGAGAGGAGGATGATCGAAGAAGCTCGACAGGCAGAGATAGCTAGAATAGCTGAAGAAAGGAAAGTGGCCGAGGAGGCAAAATTGGCCGAGGAAGCGAGACTAGCTGAAGAACGAAAACAACTTGAGGAGGAAAGAAGAAAACTTGAGGAAGCTAGGAGGCTTGAGGAGGTCCGAAGAGTTGAGGAAGCACGAAAAGCCGCAGAGGCCAAGAGGCTAGAAGAAGCAAGATTAGCCGAAGAAAGAAGACTCGCTGACGAAGCAAGAAGGGCTGAAGAAGCACGGCTTGCCGAAGAAAGAAGAAAAGTCGAAGAAGCGCGAATAGCGGAAGAAAATAGACTAGCACAGGAAAGAATAAGAGTCGAAGAAATGAGAATAGCTGAGGAAAGAAGGAGAATCGAAGAAGCTCGACTAGCTGAGTTAGCCAGGATAGCTGAAGAAAGGGAAAAGGCCAAACAGGCCAAACTAGTGGAAGAAGCTAGACTGGCGGAAGAAAGAAGAAAACTAGAGGAAGAAAGGAGAAAACTAGAAGAAGCTAAAGTGGCCGAAGAAGCTCGAAGAGCCGAGGAAGCACGGAAAGACGCAGAGGCCAAACGCCTTGAAGAGGCAGAACTAGCTGAAAGAAGAAGGATCGCCGATGAGGCAAGAAGAGCTGAAGAAGCCCGACTTGCTGAAGAGAGAAAAAAAGCGGAGGAGGCCCGAATAGCAGAGGAATTTAGAATCGCTCAAGAGAAGATAAGGATAGAGGAACTGAGAATCATAGAACAGAGGAGAAACATTGAGGTGTCACGCCTAGCTGACGAAGCAAAGTTAGCTGAGGACAGAAGGAAAGCTGAAGAATCACAGCAGGCTGAAGAGGCAAGGTTAGCCAACGAACGAAGGAAGTTAGAAGAAGAAAGAAGGAAGCTGGAAGAAGCAAAACTAGCCGAAGAAGCTAGACGGAATCAAGAAGTAAGAAGAGCTGAAGAAGCAAGAAAGCTGGAGGCTATTAAAGTGGAGGAGGCAAGATTAGCAGAAAAAGCTAGATTGGCTGAAATTGAAAGAAGAGAGGAGGAAGCAGAACGAGCACGCTTGGAAGAAATGGCCAAAATGAAAAAACAGCGTGAAGCTGAGGAGATGCGTTTGGCTGACGAAAGAAGAAAGGCGGAAAAGGCTAAGTCAGAGGAACAGCAGAAGCGTAAGCAGTCAGTAGAAATTACTGAAATCACAGACACTCAGAAAATCGAGGTACTGACGTCTTCTACCAAAAGGGTACCGTCACCTATTCCGATAGTGGAAGATGCTACGGAACCACCAATTTTCATCTCGCCTCTGAGTGACGCGGTTATTCAGGAGGGATCAAAGTTCACGTTCATTTGCCAAGTTGTAGGGCATCCCCAGCCCACAATAACCTGGTACAAAGCTGGAATTTCCATTCAAAATAATCCAGACTATCGAACTGCTTTTGAAAAGGGGCTTTGTTCTCTCACGATAGAAGAAACCTTCGCTGAAGATTCCGCAAGATACACCTGCAGGGCTGCCAATGCAGCAGGCGAAGATGAGACAACCGCCTTATTGTCGGTGAAGGAGACCGAACCTGAAGAGATCCTCACAGCACCCTCGTTTACGAAACATCTACAGGCTTCGGTAGTAAGAGAAGGTTCGACATTTCAGTTCGAGTGCAAAGTCGAAGGCAACCCACTCCCCTCCGTTCAGTGGTTCAAGAATGCTGATTGTATCGACAATTCTCCTGATTATATCAGCACTTATAATAATGGAGATGCAGTTTTGAAATTTGAAAAGGTTTATTTGGAAGACAAAGCCGATTACACCTGTAAAGCTTTCAATCAGTCCGGGGTAGCACAGAGTACTGCCAATCTATTGGTAACACGTAAGTATTATGAGTATTTTGTTTTTGGCAACCTTTCAGGGCTCAGATAAATTTTTTTATAGTTCATGTTTCATTTTTGTATATGATGAATTGTGGAACAAAGAATGTCATGTAACAATATTTTAACTGAAAACCTGATCATGATAATACAGGGTGTAACTAAATTAAGTGTAAAACATTTAAGGAGGTGATTCCTCATCGAAAAAAAAGATAGGATCTTACATATGAAGAAAATTCATTGGAGAATCTCTTGTTGCGATAAAGCCCCTTGAAGGGGGTACATAAAATTTGTATAACAATTTTTTTCACAAGCACTAACGAAGTTACCATATTGAAATTAACCAGGCGTTTTGTACTACCAAAAAGACACTTAACCAGACATTTTTTTGGTTTACCTTATGATTGTGAGGGGTGGAAAACGCAACCCCTAAAATGTGTTATTGGAAATGATGTAATTAAACCTCATTTTCTACCTCCTCGATTAAATGCTAAGGCATACGGTAAATTTTTAGGAGAAGTACATCCAGTACTGCTGGAGGAAGTTCCTTTGGGCGTCAGAAGGGATATGTCTTTTATCCACGATGGGGCTCCCGCCCATTTTAGTCAAGTAGCACATCAGCAAATCAGTGAATAGGTCGAGGAAGACCACAGAACTGGTCCGCTCGATCCCCGAATCTCAATTTCATCGATTTCTTTATTTGGGGACATTTACAGAATTTGGTTTATCGTACTCCTGTTCGCGATATAGAGGACTTAAGAAACCGCATCATCGATGCATGCAGGGTGATCAGAGATACTCCAGGAATATTTGAGCGAATACGTGGCTCAATGCGCCGACGTCTAGACGCATGCGTAATGTCTTTAGGTAGACATATTGAACATTTACTCTGATTTCTACATGTTGTGTGTTTTGTTATTGATAAATCAGTTTTGTTCATTACCCTTTAATCGTTCAATGCAGGTACCAACTACAAAATAACAATAAATCCAATTCGCATTTATGACGATGTATCTCTGTAGTTGTTCGTAAATTAATTTTTTGCTGCGAACTGGTTTATTTTGAGCAAAACACTCAGAAAACAGTTTTTGTTTAGAATGAAACAGGCTATCGAAAATAAATTCTCAAATGGTAAACAAATAATAAGACAAAAAGTTACATTAGAAATAAATTTTAGAGGTTGCGTTTTCCACTCCTTACAACCATGGGGTAAACCAATTAATTTACTGGCTAAGTGTCTTTTCGGTACTACAAAACATCGGGTTAATTTCAATATTGTAACTTTCTCAATGCTTGTGAAAAAATTGTTATACAAATTTTATGTAAGGGGCTGTAACTCAACAAGGGATGCTCCAATTAAGTTTCTTTGTCTGAAAGATTCTATCTTTTTTTCGATGAATAATCACCTCACCCTGTATACGTGTTTGCTATGAGATACTTTATACAATTGAAATTCGAAAAAACATAAAACTGAATTCGAGTTAATTCAATATATTCAGGAGTTATAAACGTGTAGGTACATCACAGTTGACCAGATTCATGACTTACTACCTTCGAAGCCAATTACACATGAGCAAATTAATTACTTTAAAGTGGTGTTTTAACTATTTTCATTTTCAACTAAGCCTTGATAATTTATCAATTTCGAAGTATATTCTCAAACGTCAAAAGTAAACACTGAATTAAAAATTTATTTTCAAATATACAGGGTGTTTATTGAACATGCGGCAAAAATTCAATGGACTCTTCCTTGGACTATTCTGGGAATATTTTGTCCCCTAATGATTTTTGATAGGGCGCTTTGTTTTGCAAAGAAAATGTCGACAATAACAATTTAATACCAAAAATTACATGTAAATTTTCTTAATCTACAAGAACTGTTGAAAATTACTACCCCTACTCGGATATAAGAATCTAGTCTTCTCCTCATTGACTCCTGAACTCTTTCAAAAACACCAGTTTCGTTTGTGATTGCGTTACACCCAGCAATTATCCGATTTCTCGAATATTCCTCAACTTTCACTGAAGTTGTATAAACTAATGACTTCAGGTGTCTCCATATAAAATAATCCAGGGGGTTTTAGTCCGGAGATCGAGCAGGCTATAAGTGAGGTCCACCTCGACCAATCCAGCGATCTCCGTATGTTACTGTTGAAAACTGTCGCGTCAATATGCTGAAATGCGTTGATGCACCATCTTGCATAAACCACATTGCATTTCTTGTAACCAATGGTTGAAACAAACGCTATCTCCAGAAACTAAGCTAGTGTTTGTTTCAAAAAGTTGCGGTATACCTCGCCGGTAAGTCATCCTGGCAGAAATACCGATTCAATTAGGGAATTACCTACAATTCCCACCCAAACGTTTAACGAGAACTGATGTTGAAAGCAATCTTCAATGTGATTGAAGATTGCCCAAACATAGTAATTCTAGAAATTACTTATGGCATTCCTTGAGAAACTGACTTCATCGGTAAAATGAATAAGCGTCAGTTGAGAGATTTGAATCAATGTGCGCAAAAGCCATTGACAGCATGCAATAAGTGGAAGAAAGCTCTGCAGGAAGGAGTATCTGAACTCGTTGTATGTGGTATGGGTACAACAAGTAGTCTCTAATAATTTCTCAATCGTCCCGTTACTTATTTAAAGTATTTGCAATTTTTCGAGTAGAGGTACCCGGATTTTCTCCTATTATGACCAGCACATTCTCTGCTACTTCTACTAACTGTCGTTGGCCTTTCTTGTCCTCCATTTTGCTTCAATGCTCCTGTTTCACGAAGTCATAGATGTGTATTTTGGAAGGTTTTTCTATCAGGCACATTACGATTAGGAAATCAGTCACTGTACAACCGCCTAACTTCCAATGAATTGACGTCAGCAAGTCCAGAAATAAAATGCATGTCAGCCATCTCTGTGCGTTACTATAGCCATCCCTGATAGAGGACTTCTCTAACAAGACTTCGAATATTAAACACAGAAAATGGACGTGTAATACACGAAATCAATTAGTTTCAATCTATTCTACACATACAAATGATCACTCACGAGACATATTATTCAAATTGAATGTCTGCAACCGTTTGTAGGAATCAGAATGTTGTTGATAGGTACCAATGAAATAGTTACGAGTTTTCATCACTTGGTAGGTCCTGTGTAGAACGCTTTACTTTTATTTTGGCTAAATTAATAATTTTAGAATTACCAAAATTGGCATCATCAAAGAACAAAATATCCTCAGAATACTCCAAGGAATTGTCCCTCAATTTTTTGCCGCATGTTCAATAAACGCCATGTTGCAGGTTTTTTCGTAGAAAACAATGAGGAAGTGGCATTCAGACCACTTGCCAGATTATCTAATTTTCTTTTTTTCGCCAAAGATAAAGTTTATAAGCTAAAGTTTCCGGAGAGTAATAGTGTTTATGTGGGACAGTATGGTCAAAACGGTATGCTGAACATGATAGGTCCTTACTTGGTGAAAATGATTCGATGTTGCATTCCTTGGAATGCAACAAGTTTCCGAATCTAAACGATACGGAAATTTTGCACTATGCAAGCAAAGGTTGGAAACTCATTTATTCGGAATTCTTGGAAATTCATAAGCATGAAAATTGCAAATGTAATCTGCTAAATGATCAAATCGATTTAGTTTCCTCACCAGTTTTCAAATTAGCGTATCCACATTGTCACAGGTAAACAAATTTCAGGTACTCAATTAAGTAATGGACCTCTATTATCATCTACAGTAGATAAATGAACGCTAACATTATGACTTATTTTCAGTTTATTGTAATTGTTTGAAAATGCCTTTACAGAAAAAACTGCAGTAACGTTACAAATGAAAGTGGTGAAAAAACAAATTCCTTTCTCTCATTTTTCATAAATCTTTAAAATAAATGTTCAATTTTCTCTAATATTGCTACTAACGTATTCAAAAAATAAATCTCACGATAAAGTGTTTTTTGATTACGTTAGTTATGGATTTTCATCAATTATCGACCAATTCCATCATATATATGTTGGGGGTCTTTGAAAATACAGGAATGCGGGAGAAATTACCTGATCTTCTTCAGGATCACTCGAATGGAATAGAATGAGTAGTGCGTCTTGATAATCACTTAAGCACACTTAGAAATGTTGGTTATGGTGTACCTCAAGGTCCCCTTTTGATCCCCTTTTGTTCTCTCTGTATATTGACAATATATTCTCATCAGAGAGAAATGGAAAAATAATAAGATTTGCTGACGATACAGCCATTTTATATACCACTGAAAGATGATCTCAAGAAGGTAACAGAAAAAGATCTTATCAATATATTCGATTGGTTTCAACATAAAAAACTCAGACCAATTATGTTAAAAAAGCAAACTGCCAAATTACTAATCACTAGATGTGAACGAAAACACTCAAGAAATCCAAATATATACTAAGTATAACATTGAATACCTAGGAGTAACAATTGACTCATATAAACGAAGTCACAAGAAATATTCGACCATTGCTTCACAAATTTAAATCTACAAAAAGCATATTAGATATTACTCACCCCAAAATATATCATGCACTGGTAGAATCACGCCTGAGGTACGCTATCTTGTCTTGGGGCTCAGTAGCAAGAGTATACCTGAAAAAATTAGATGTCGTTCAAGAACGAATTCCTGAAATAATTTGTAATAAAGTATATTCATATTCTTCCAATGACTAATTCGAAGAAACTTAGGTATTCGACTAACGACAGATATACATTAAGAATGTGATATTCTACACTTCCAGTTAATCATATACTTACCTTGGCGTTAGAGTGTACAATGAATTACCAGAAATATACCAATTCTACATCCACCGTATAAACTCCCTCGAACTAATAAAAAAAGGTTACTAACATGTGAGAGATAGTCATAAAATACATTCACTTGTCGAACATTAAATACTGCTGTCTATTTTTTTTTTGGAAATATATGTGTTACTATGTAAGTGTTTGTAATGATATTTTAAATTTCATGATCATTTTAAATCTTCAAATTACTGTTTTACTCTTTGGAAAAAAAGCTGTACAATATACAAGAAATGTTCAGTTACAAATGACACTCAGAGTTTATATGCCATTATTGTGAATATTTCAATGTGAATAAAATTATTATTATTGCTATCAAAATGATAATAATTTTCAATTGAAAATTGAGAACAAATATTCCTCAATAAACTAAGATTCAGTTATTCTCCCGAATATTATTGGAAAAAGGCATTTTTTGTGTTTTTGACATTTTTTGTAATCTAGAACTTCATACAGGTGTAAAATGAGTAAACTTTTTAGTTCACTCCGATAACTTGCTGCGTAAGTGTCTATCAAAAAATAAGCTGAAATATTATACACTTACTTATCTTAACGTTTCGGATGGTAAACTCCGCCTCCATCTTCAGAATTAAAAAAAAAATCCGAATATAGGTATATGTCAATGGTGATTGACTTCTCAAACGTTCGATGTAGTACAAGGAGTTTTCTAATATTAGTCTAATTGTGTAAGGTGAAAATGCCCGAAAAAAAATCGATAAAATCCTGTATATTCCTCTGAAAAAAATTATCCGAATATTATTTTTTCAAATATGCCATCGTCGTACTATGAGTATGATTAATAAAAATATTGTCTTGATCTGGTATGCAAATGGCAAATATAGACAGTGCCCCACTCGCGAATGCAACTGTGAAACATTACTCACGAAACCGTGCAACAAGAATTTTCAGAATGTGTCAGCTTATTATATTTAGAAACACGAATATAGGTCTCAGAATAAATAGAATTAACGCCCGACAAATGAGTTCGAAAACGGCTCTATTTCGGGTTCATATCATCATCGTAACAACATAAAAACGAGTCATCAATGTACGAAAAGAAAAGCGACGATAAATTTAATTCACTTTCATCCCAATTTTTAGCTCTGGAACCCACGGAATCGCCCGTCTTTGTCTCGCCTTTGTCGAACGTGATGGCAAGAGCAGGACAAAAAATAAAATTGGAATGCGAAGTTACTGGACTGCCCCTGCCAAATCTAAGTTGGTCACATAACGGCAAACCAGTGAAAGAAACGCGTGAAACTAAGGTAAGATCCGCTAATTTTCGTAAACGATAGTTAACTAGTCGGGAGATTGAACTAATCATGTTAGAATGATATCTGTTTTATGTATGAGTAAATAATCACGGTTTTTTGGCACCTGTTTACCCTGTGAGAGCGAAAGTTATGTTTTATTTTTAGGCTTAATTATCTCCAAACATTCTAGTTTATGAAATGTTGACCCGCCCACTAGTTGAATCCAAAAATACCACGTCCATTTTTCAATCGATTTCTTTTTCAGTTGTTGCACGAAGGCAATAAAGCAACCTTGATTGTCAACGAAGCCTTCCCCAAAGATGCCGGGACTTACTCTGTAAGTGCGAAGAACATCGCAGGAGAAGCGACAAGTTCCTGCAGCGTTTCCGTAAAAGGCCGTCTTCCGACAGAAACCTCGGACTCTGAAATAGCCAGCGACATGGAACCAATAAAACCCTCCATTCAGCTACCCCTGACGAATACCACCGTTCCAGAAGGTAATAGAGTGCGCCTGGACTGTGTCATCGTCGGACAACCAGAACCGGAAGTCATCTGGTACCACGACGGAAGGCCAGTGAAGGAGTCACCTGACTTCCAGCTGCTCTTCCAAGGGGATCGTTGTTCCCTCATCATCCAAGAGGCCCTTGCAGAGGATGCAGGCGAATATAAAGTCGTTGCTTTGAACTCGGCAGGTGAGGCCTCAAGCCAGTGCATACTCAGTGTGGAGCCATCTTTAGATTCAGAGGCCAAACCGAAAGAACAAAAAACCGAACCTGTTGGAACACCGCCAAAGTTTTCAAAACTGTTGTCGGACGTGCTAATTTCAGAAGGGGATAAAGTAATCCTAGAAGGTAACGTTGTCGGTGAACCCAGGCCCGAAATCAAGTGGTTGCTGAACAATTTTCCCATCACAGACACTCAGCATTTCATTCTCTCGCACGATGACGAAGGAAACGTGAAACTTGAAATCCATAGCGCCAGGCCTGAAGACAAAGGGGTGTATACGATCAAGGCTACTAACCCCCTAGGAGAGGCAAAGTGTTTTGCGCAACTCATAGTGAAGTCCTTCAAACCACCGGAAACCGTCAAGTTCGAAGAGATGAAACAAGCTCCAGAATTCAAAGAGCTTTTCCACGACAGATCTGCTTTTGAAGAAACTAACACTAAGTTTGAATGCATCGTTACCGGCAAGCCGGCACCAAAAGTTAAATGGTTGTTCAACGGGGACACTATATCTGGAAAGGACTTCCTGATATCAACTTCCGGTGACCGACAAGTGCTCTCCATTCCTAACCTCAAGAAAGAACATTCTGGTACCATTACCTGCGTAGCAGAGAACGAAGTTGGCAAAGTAAGCTGTGCTGCATCCCTTCTAGTCCAGTCAACCTCATCCATCACTCTACCAGAATTCAAGGCCACCACCCTACCTCCTCTGCAAACCGCTGGCCATTTACCTTTGACCACACCCTTGGCACCTTTGAGGACTGAAAAAACTTCACACGTCGAATCCTCCTATATTTTCAACAGAGAAGTTGTGACGCAAACTTCTACATCACAGTCGAGCAAAGTGATTTCTTCCAGCAGCGGTACTGCTGAACCTCACGTGGAAGAGCACAAAGTTATTTCTGAGAATGCACAGACCATTAAACAAGTCAACCAAGAAGCACCTGAAATCAAAGAAAGTCACAGAATCGAAGAGTTTCACAAGGTGGGAAAAGAGGCTCCAGTATTCCACGAAAAATCCTCCACCACGTACACCATTGGTGAGAAGCAGAACTTCCAAAACCAAATCACATCGTCCCAGCAAGAAATTGTGCACAAACCAATAGTGAAGATGAGGCCACTGAAGTTTGTAACCCCTGTAATTGGAAAAATCGTTGACCAAGACGTAGATGTAATACTAGAAGGAATTTTGGATGGAAGTCCTACTCCAAAAGTCAGTTGGACAAAGAACGGGGAAGAACTGGTATCTGGTGGAAAAATCGAGATCGAGTGGGAACTGAACAGAGCTTCTTTGAAAATAAAAAATGTCACCACAGAAGATGCGGGAAGGTATTCCTGTACAGCTGTCAATGATGGTGGTACAGCAATTAGTACTGCGGATTTAGTTGTGCGAAGTAAGTAAAATTATTTTTCTATAGTTTCTATGGCACAGTATCATAAAAGGTTATGTACTTCATTGTGTACATGTTTTCTTAATTAAGATTGTGAGATTTTCACTGAACAGTTCACAAAACCGTAACGCTTGTTTAGAGTTTAGTGAAAATTCAAAAATAAAGTGTTACCTACTCGAATGTGATGATGATAATAATGAAGAGGTAGTCACTGAGATGAAACTTCAATTTCATTGAACTATCCGACACAAATGTATCCAGTTGAAGGTAGATTGTTTTCTGACGGAAATTCAAACAGCCATATTCTTCAAACTATTATAAGAAAAAAATGTGACTATGATTATTATGCTATTTCTGAAACATTTTCTTAATTTTGTTTATCTCAAGAAAAAGTTGTTTTTTTTAGAAACTGTATTTCCTCCTGTATTTGGACGGCGACTGCAAGCTCAAATCATCAAGAAAGGCGATAGAGTCAACATGGAGGTGGAAATAACTGGAACTCCAGAACCAACGGTAGCATGGTTCAAGGATGGGGTCCCAGTTGAAGATTGTCTGAAAAATTTCAAAATCAAATCCATGGGCCAGTGCCACACACTCATTATAGAGAAAGGTATATTTCAAATCATTATGAAACCCGTCATCTTTCATTAATTTTTTTATTTCATTTTTTTATTTCACTCCCTTTCTCCACTCAGCCGAGCTTGATCTCACTGGTCGATTCATGGTGAGAGCTGTCAACTCAGGAGGTGAAGCCCAAAGCATAGCTGATATCGCTGTATTTGAACCGACACCAGATACAATGGTAGAAGTCGTGAAAACAGTTGTCTTCGAAGATGTCCGTAAGCACGAAACTTTGGTAAGATCACATTACCCCTCGAACTGATTTTATTTCTGAAAAATATGTTCTCCATTTCTCTCTTCCATATAATCCAATATTTACAGACATCGGCCGCAGATAAAATATCGTCCAGTATAACTACACCAACGCCTGTAGCTAAAGAACTCCCCAAAATCGAGACTCCGACCTCCATTATCTCATCAGGTCAGATATCAGAGTCATTTTCTTCCAAGTCAGAATTTGTCTCTAGCAGGGAACAGAAATTGTCACAAGAAACTCAAAAAATCATTCTTGAACACAAGGTTCCTGACATACCAATGCCCAAACCCATCGCAATTAAAACCCGAGAAGCTCCTTTAGAAAAACTTCTAGATTTCGAAATCGTTGGGGAACCAACCACAACGCAAGAGGAAATGGCTCAAGAAAAGTCAGTAGACGTTCAAGAAGGCATAGAAACCAGCTCCATATCGAAACAATCTTCTCTTCAATACTTTGTGAAGAAAATCAAGGAGGGTGACACTCCCGCTCCAAAAGAAATTGCGTTGCCGGAACCTATCAAACAAGAGATTTATCAGAAGTTTGAATCCATTAAAAGTGATACCGACAAGGAAGTTCAGATACCCATAACCCTAGAGCAAAAAATACCCCCGCCTGTTCCTCCAAAACCAGAATCTCCAAAGATAATTTCACGACAGGAGTTGTCCTTTCAGCCCGCCATACAAGAACAAAAAACATTTGCTTCCTTTCAGCAGACGATTCAGCCAATAAAATACCAGACGTTCTCATCCACTCAACAAACGACACAAGAAATTCAACTTCAGCCGGAGCCACCTGCTGAAATCTGTTACGCTCCAAAACAAGAAGGTTATAAGAAACATGAGGAGGTATCGGAACGAATCAAACGTCTTTCAGAAAGTCAGAAAGTTTTATCAGATCACGAAGTACCTGCTGGTGCAATCAAAATATTTCCATCAACTCCCAAGCAGGTCGAGCAAGGAAAATGTTTCTCACAAACCGAGCAATCCTTCCAGCAGAGCTCATTTCAAACTTCATCATCTTCTTCTTATAGTAGGACCTTTGACAGCACAATCAAACCTCTCGACGAAGTTCCGAAAGACAGTGTACATGCTTTGAAACTGGAACCGGAAAGACCTACGTCTTCCTCTTCTAATTACTCGACAACTGAGCGACAGTTTTTCAGACCCCTTTCGGCTCAGTCCGCACCTGGTGAGCCTTCTCCCGAAGGATTACTCATGGAAAAACAGTGGGCCCACAAGTTTTCCGAAACGCACGTAGAAAAGTCATGGCCCCCACAACAGGATGAGGTGAAAATTCAGCCTTCTTGGTCAGTTCAAAGCACTCTTGAGAAAAAGTGGACACCAACCGTAATCAAGACGCAAAAAAGTTCTCAAGAACATAAAGTTATTGTGGACCAGACCCCTAAGCAACACTATATTGCCGAAGTTAGCAATTTGGGGAGTATCGTAGATCAGAGAGTGTCAACTGAGAGTTTTTACGAAAGTAAGAGCCAGTCTGAGAATATTGTAGAAGAGAGGAATGTCCGGCCTTCACAGGTGATAAAATCATGGCCACCAGCTCCACCTGAGCCGGTAAAGCATGCCCCTATAATAGAATCTATACCAATTAGACCCGTTTCAGTTCAGGACATCACAGATGAGGTGTACTTGGAGCCGGGCCCACCTCCAGAAATAGCATATGCTCAACCACCTAGAGAAAGACGCCAGTCGTACGTTGAAACCATCGAACATGAGTTAGAAAAAAATTTGGAACCTGCCAAAGTTCCTCCATGTGCTGTAAGGACCATTCCTCCACCAAAGGAGTGGATCGCGCCTCCTCCTCTACCCCCAAAGCAAGTTTTGCCACAGGCTCCACCAGTTCCAGCCAAGTCCATTAGACAAGAACCTCCAAAGAAGATCATACAGTTCCAATCAAGTACTTTCGAAAAGTTCCCAGAGTTGGAACCGTTTCCCTTCAAAGCCGAACCACAGAAAAGTAAACCACACAAAATAGGACCCCCACCAACTCCATCGAAGTTTATTAAAGGAAGATTCACTGACAGTGATTACGAAAGTGATTTCGAGTCCATGAAGATTCCTCCCAAGTGGAAGCCATGTATGAGCGACACTGAGGAGCCAGCTTATCGCAAGGTTAGACCTCCAAGTCTTGTTCATTCTGGCAGGTCGCGATCACAAGAACACGAACCTCTGCCGCCATCCAAGTTTGATCATCCACCACGATTCGAAGGACCCCCTCGACCTGAAATCAACTTCGAAGATATCCAAGTTAAAAAATTCACCAAGCATGTTAGAGACATTAAGAAACCAGTATCTCCACCTATTGCGATTTACGCGCAGCCGGTGAAGAAACCAGAGTCTCCTAAGTTGAAGCAAAAGCTGGTGATTGACGGATACATGGCTGATACTGATGAGCCTTTTAGGCAGCAGAGGCTGATGACCACAGAGTATAGCAAAGAGGAAAAGTCCGAATACAGACAGATTTCAAAATCGAAGGAAGAGTTTGTGGAAACTAAACCAAGGATGTCCAAATTTCCGATAAAGAAACAACCTACTCCGGTAGCTTCAACAAAGAAGGTTCGCTTGACTGTGTGTTGTGATATTTTATTTTGGTTTCTTCTAATAATTTTGCATGCTCCTCCATGTTTTCACCTGACTGATAAAACTGTTATTATTTGGTTTTTTCAATGAGTATTCATATGTTTTATTTGATTTTCCTACTAATACTTCTACAGATTTATTCTCCACAAAGAGAGATTCAATATAATTTTTTTACATATTTTGTCAATTCCCTAAAAAATCCATCTCAAAATTTCAACCATGCTTCCTGTTTCAGTATCTTTTTCTGTATTACTTTCTAATTATTGAAACGTTATATTTTTAGAAAAGATTGAGTTTTGAGGAAAAAAGTTTTTGGGTTTCTACTTCTGCATCTTCATACGAAAAATATGTCTAAATCTTCCAAAAAAAAAACAAGAAAGCAATCAATTTCAAAATAAACTCTCTACAAAAATCCCAAATTTGTTTGTATGAAGAAGGCCAAAAACATATAATTGATTTTTTGACAAACCATAAAATTCATTAAATTGTACAAAGAAACTTCATGTTTATTTTTTTTATTTTCTCTCTTGCAGGAACTCATCGCTACACCAATCATCACCAGCCACGCTTCCGAACAAATTTACGAGCAACACGAGAAACAAACGAAACTAGAACCCTTCCCGTTCAAATCCGATCCTCCTAAACCAAAGAAAGGTAAATGTCCCCCACCTCCAATCCCCTCAAAATTCCTCAAGGGAGAATTTCGCGAGAGCGATTACGAGAGCGACTACGAAGGTCGGATTCCTCCCGTGTGGCATTCAGATACAGAACACTCCTACAAACCTGTTCGACCAGTGCTGACCTCTAGCCAGCAGCAAAGACAGTACGGCAGAACCCCCACTCCTCCTACTGAATTCGATAACCCTCCTCAAGTCGAGTATCCTCCGAGACCAAAATTTGAGCCAATTGAGAAAATCAAGCCAGAAGTCAAACCGTTACCGAAATCTGTTGTTTACAGGCCTAAGCCAATATCGGCAGCTGTTGTTTCTAGAGAAGTAGTTGTCGCAAAACCCACAAGCGATACAATAATCTTGCAACCAGGTACTCCTCCTGAAATCGCTTATGCGGCTGGACCGAAAAAGACTCAGTACTACAGATCCACGGTCAGTGCTCCATATACTAACGCTATCCAAACTGAAACCTCCAACGTTGTCCATTTCAACGAATCCACAGAGAGTTGCCATCGAACTATGAGTGTACAGCAAACCCACAAGGTCATCAAGTTTGGAGACCAGCGGCAGAAGCAAGAACAAAAACTGGAGCCATTCCCATTCAAGCCAGAACCTGAGAAACCCAGGAGATCAACAAGTGTTCCTCCTCCTCCTACACCCACCAAGTTCCAGCCTGGTGAATTCCGGGAGAGCGACTATGAGAGCGAGGTTGAAAGCACCAGGATAAAGCCAAAGTGGTCTCCTAAAGCTGGAGAAGGTGAAGGCCTTCACTACAGGAGGGTGAACGCCCCTGCCTCCCACAGATCATCCAGCGTTCCTGCTCCAAAGGAAAGAGTACTTACTCCGATGGAGTTTGATACACAGCCTCCCCAGATGCCTTCCCATATTTCTACCAAAGATCTAGTGGATGGAGAAAGCAGGAAGCACGAGTCGGTTTACAAACGTTTCACAGATAACAGATCGAATCAGCTTGTTAAGAGGAGTCACTCTCACGAACCGGCACTGCATCCTGGCACCCCACCAGAGTACAGGTTCGCAACTGATCAAACAATCACCAAGTCCAGTGCCACGAAGATTGCGACTCACCATATGGACAGCATGACGCAAGCTTTCAAATCGAAGACACAGAAGTTTGTCACAGATATCATGGAGGATGTTAACAAAAAGAAATCAGGACCGAAACCGATTTTGAAAAATGGTACTGATGGAGATGCGCAGGTGTACAGGGAAGAATCGCGAGCCGCACAATATGGTAAGTGTTCCTTGAATTTGATTCTATAAATCGGTTGAAAATGGTCGGTTTGAAATATGAATAAAAAGTAATCCACCTGAAAAAATTGGGATCGGAAACTATTGGAATGAATTGAATTTGATGAAGTTAGAATTATATTTCGAAGGAAGTTTAATGTAGCAAAAATCTTTCGAAACATTCACACGTTTATTCTAAACTCAGCATATGAATTGAAGTACACTGAAGATCAGAAAACTTGCGCAACCAAAATTTTGCAACTTCACATAATAACAATAATAATAACTCCGCAGACTCTATCCAGACCACTCTGTCAAGATGATTGTTCTGATTATTGGAGTCCTTGGTGGAATAATGCCCTCTCTACTCTCGAATCTCAGGTTTGGGGAGTGGTCATTGGTTGATAATGCTGACGCACTCTCCCAAATATATAGGGGCTTCGGGGGATAGGGCCTGACCATAGCAAACTACAGTTGAAAATAATAGTTGGAGACCTTGGCTTATCAAAGCGCCTGACGTTCTCTTTTCTCAGGTCGAGTGGGCTGAAGTCGAAAACTGAGGGGTTCATCATGGCTTGCCAGGATGTTGTCTTCAACATCTTAGTCTACCGCAGTAGAGTAATGGGTTTAGAGGTAACTGACACAAGGTGTAGGGCCTGCCACGAGGCACCCAAGATCCTAATGCACTGGCTATCATATCCACCGTGTCCAGCAAATGCGGTCTCGAGGAACGAGAAGTGCCGAATTTATTGGAACTATTCATTCCCCACCCTCAGGCTCATACAAGCTGATAAGCCTGATGTAGTCCTTCTCGACCTCCAGAACAAAACGATATTTGTCGTGAAGTTTTCAGCTCCTGGCGAGATAAATATCGGCAGAAAAGAGGAGGAAAAACGGATAAAATATCAATATATTTTTTTCGAACTCCGCAGACTCTATCCCGATCACTCTGTCATGATGGTTTTTCTGATTATTGGTGTGCTTGGTGGAATGGTGCCCTCTCTACTCTCGAATCTTAAAATCATACCGGCTTGCCGCACTTAGGCAGAAATCTTAGCCGCACAGATGCAGAAGGAGTCACTGCGCTTGCTTAGGGCACATGATTCTCGGGCCCGTTGATCACTTACCCCACGGCGTGGGAAGTGATCATTGGTTGATAATACCGGCGCGCCCTCCCGAATGTATCGGGGCTTCGGGGGATAGGGCCTGACCAGCGCACACTACGGTGAAAAAAAAAATAATAATAATAATAATTTCTTTATTTTCACAAATTAGTTTGCACATCAACAGCATGATAATGCAAATAGAAAAGATAAAAACGCCAATAAAGAGAAATGATATAAGAAAATGTATATACATGTGAAATGACTAGAATTATTAAATATCTCTGGATGTGTATAGGACCATCACATCCACGTTACAAACAATTATCACAAATAATATGAACTGAAAATATAAAATATATTAAAGTTACTAATTCTACGTGTTTATAAATAAAAAAGGTGTATATTAAATAAACCGTAAACTTCAAATGGAAATAAAGTTAGGGCTCAAACTCCTCAGCAATTTTTTGACAATAAGAGTTGCTTAACTTTTCTCTTGAAAATATGTACATTTCCAGAAACTTTAATGTCGTCGGGAAGTTTGTTATACAGATTGTATCCCTGATATTCAAAACTTTTTGATAGAGAGCCGTTCGAATTTGACTGGGTAGAAGTAAGTGGTCATTTCGGATATGTGATGATGTGATGGTCTGTTGGCAGCCAATTTATTTTTATTGCAGTATACATTTGTGCATGCCCCAAGTATCAATATTCCTGCAACTGTTAATATATTTAACTTCATAAATTTCAGCATAGCACTCTATAAAATTATAGTAGATTTACTTATTACTATTCTCAAAACAGCACTTGAGCGGGATTATTAACCTACTGAATGAACTCCCTTTTGCAATTTGATTTTAGAATCACGCCTCTTTACCAATTGGTTCAAGATTACATATCGAAATGAACCCAAACAGCAGGGAATTAGGACTCGTCAGTTTGTTCCACAAAATGTTGCTATGTCAGGTGTTACTGAGGAATGAGACAAAATTCCACAGGAAACGATTTCAAACTTTTATTCAGAGCATGACAAAAACAATCGTGTGCTTTAGTCAAGTGGGACGAAATCCGATGTTAACTTCAATTGCATTTGTATCCAATGTTGTGTGGAATCAAAATGTCCCTCTACCTTTTTGCATTGAACAAATGGGGTTTCCACATTTTAGATACATCGACATCCATGATTTTACTTAAGTCTCTATCATTTCTGTTATTATTCTTTCGATATATGAAGAGGGTGTAGTTTTTTAGCATTGCAATTATAAGTGAATATTGCAATAATGAAACATTGACTGCACTTTAGTCAGCAAACAATAACACTTTTTGTATGTTGAGTCGACAAGAAATTACATAATAAATTTGTACATTCGAAATGAGTCAATCAAGTTCAAAATATTAAAAATTATGAAGAATTGAATAAAGCAATTTTACATATATTTTTCTTCGCCAGAACAAAAATACTGTCTGAAGAGGAGCGTTTCGCTAATCAGGAGATGTAGGACTCCTAATAATGCTGACTTGGTTAGCGAAACGCGTCGAAAGACAGTATTATTACTGGTGAGAAAAAAGTATTCCTAATAAATTCATTTTACGTCATAGGTTCCAAATTCAAAATTTTGAAGAAAATTTAGGTTACGCCAAGTTTTTGAACTTCAGTGTATTGTGAATATTGTATCTGGTGAAACAATTGAAATCATTACTATTTTGTGAACTAAGTCATGCCAGGTTATTATTCAAAATATTTTGCAACATCATCCAATGAAGAACTAGTATGAGGTAGCTGAATATTCGGTAGGAGGTTCATCTGTCTCCTTTCTCCAGGAACTAAGCACGTAGATCCCGACACAGGTCTGATTTACTTCAAATACGACTTCGGTTACGAGTTCGGTATAATTCTTCCCGGAGAAAGTAAGCAAGGTGGTGAAATACCCGTACCCAAGAAAACCATTATCGAGCCTCCGAAGCGAACATCAGACATAGACATGCCAGTGTATCACGAAAAAACCGTCCCCAGCACTAATCATACTCCCGCGCCTCAATTCAAACCGAAAAAGTTCACGACCAACAACAAATCTAAATGGGAACCGACGTCAGAGAGTGAGATGTCGGAGTACGAGGGAGAGGCTAAAAGAAACACCCTCCTTCCACAAGGTTCGCGATGGGAGCCATCTTCATGTAGTCCTGCATCACTGTCACCTAGTTTGCCAAGCACGTCTCCAGCTTTTAACCATACTTTCGCAGGTACTCGGTGTGCAGCATGGCAATAATACATCTAACTAATGCTATGCTTTTTTTTCTACTTTTGAAGTGAACTAACAGTGTGAGTATTTTTGTATAAAATACATCGAATACGGAGAGGATCCCATATCTTAGGTCAGATACATCAACTGAAATTACTTGTGTCGACAATGGTATTCGGATAACGATATTGAACTCATGTGCTAGATTTCAGGTGAAAATAACTATATAAGACCAGTAGAGTACCGATGAAATTTCAAGAAGGAAACTTCTTCATATTTATATGTAGTTTTGCAATGGAGTTTCTGAAGTTCTTTAGGAAAACATTATTGTAATCTTGCGTTCCAACTTACTGTCGAAATTTACCTTACAATTGGAAATTTATAAAGCTCTTAGTAGCATGGCAAACTTTCAAGTATCAAAATTTTGATAATTCATTCAACATAGTATTTCTTATGCACCTGTAACCATCAAAAGTCGTTCTGTATCTACCTGTGAAGTATATCAATATTTTTTTTCGGTGTTTGTTTGTTGTATTTTTAGCTTATCGTGAACTCTTTCAACATTGACTATAATCCAAGAAACTGAGTGATGATTGGAATTATAGGTTCGGCAAGAAAAGGAGCAGAAACTCCTCCCAGTTGTCCAAGCACCCCTGGAAGTACCCACGGAAAAAGTGGTTTGCAACAAGGGCAGGCTAGAGCTCCCATGTTCATAACGGTGAGTCTATTATATATCAATAATGGATAGTTTTCAAACCGATAAAGAAAATCCCAACTAATGTTATAGATGCGAATGTAACATAGGATACTTTTGATTAAAAAAAAAAATTATGTAAGATAAAAAAATTGTTTGTCAAAAAATCTCGAAATCTAGCTACTTTAACGTCATCTAGCATTCCAGTAATGCTCCAACCCTTTGTACCGTGATACCGACGCAATGTATTATTTAGTCAAGACATCCCTACTAATCCCTACTAATATTATAAAAGCGAATGTAACTTTGTTCATTACGGTTTCACGCGAAAACTACTTAACCGATGATCATGAAATTGTATACACATGTTTTTGGAGGTATTCGAAGTAACGTAGGATACTTTATATTGAAAAAAAATTTTTATGTAAGATAAAAAAACTATTTGTCAAAAAAATCTCAAAATCTAGCTACTTTAACGTCATCTAACATTCCAGTAGTGAAATTCCAACCATTTGTACTGTAATACCGTCGTTATTTTCACACCTCGACACGTGTTTCGATCACCAAGTGATCATCTTCAAGAGGAAGACAAAACTGTTTCATCTGTTGTTTTATGTGTTTTTCCCAACACCAAATCGTTATTTTTACACCTCGACACGTGTTTCGATCACCAAGTGATCATCTTCAAGGGGAAGATAAAACTGTTTTATCTTCCTCTTAAAAATGATCACTTGGTGATCGAAACACGTGTCGATGTGTAAAAATAACGATTTGATGTTGGGAAAAAAAACTCCAGTAATATTCATATCCAAAATAGATAGAGTAGACATGGCATTTCAAATGAATAAGTAGAATATACGCGAATAGATAAAAAATTCTAGAATTTCTTATAAAGAAGTCCGCAAACTTCTTCTTTTGTCCCGCACTACATCAAGTTTTTTGACATTATTTTAATGGCATTATAACGTAGAGTGCTGCCATTTTGAATTTTGAGAATTCCACCCTATGCCGCCATTTTGATATAAAATGGCCACTTGTTTATTATCGACATATTCTATTGAAAATAGCGGCTTAGAAGCCATTTTCCATTTCCGTTTGAACAGAATGGGATTTTCTATTGTTTTTTCTATGCAATGATTTTGCTGCCTCCCGAATACTGCAAAACAGAAATATAATACGAGTACTCGATACTTTTCACTAATTGGTTATTATCATGTGATCAATTCAGGTTATCATCCATAATTATTACTACTACTGTAACACTATTGATAAAAACAGATAAAAAAATAATAATCTTCAACAATATTTTCAAATTTAAACGTTGTGCTTATTCCGAATCAATATAATATAAATGTATAATGTTGTCATGCTCATTGCGATTTATTTTTTCAGAAAAAAAAATGTTATTCCAACGTAGAAACACTTGTTAGGTGTTAGTAGATAATTAAAGTGGCCAATGACTTTTTGTATTTGGGAAAATATACTAGTCGATATTGATTGTTCCTTTTATCAAACGAAAATTATTTCAACATTCTTATCGCATTGTTCTGCACTTAATCACGTTCAATTCTATATTTAAAATTGAAAGTACTATTTTCAAAACTGTTCAAACTGAAGATGAATCATCTAGATTCCAAGTGATGAGGTGTCTAGGGGATTAACTTAAAAGAGTTTCAAACGTGTACTTCATAATAAACATATTTCAAATTCAAGCAAAGGAAAAATGTTTTACTCACAGTTCTAAATTAAGAACATGGAATGCACTGTCTGGGGACCGAGTGTATATAATCACTTCAAGTCTTTACTATTATAAAATGCTCACATGTCCTAACTCATTTTCACAGTGCATACGTACTAGAGCTCCCTGACACTACCTGTTTTTATTTCCTAGTTTTGTTTTTGGTGTAAAGAATTTTTACGTCAACAATATAATTGAAAACAGTTTCGTGACCACTTATCAATAGTTGAAACTGTTGAACGTTTGAAATACAAATCATTGATCAAATAATGAAGAATAGAAATCACACTATCGACCAGAAATAAAAATCAAAAATCCATTTTTATATTGATGGATGTAGAGGTTACTACATGATAGGAAATTATAAAGGAGAAAAGAGAAAGAAAACTGTCTATGGTTTTTACCACTTTTATTTGTAACTAACGTTACTGCAGTTTCTTTCTACACGTACATTTCCAAACTTATACAATACATTTATTTGAAGGTGGTTGACAATGTTTCGTGGTGTATTTCATCAGTTCGGACTTCCATTGTCTAATCTAATATAAATTGATTTGAAAACCCTGAAAAAAAC
>WOGN01000423.1:0-18617 GCA_015342105.1 Leptinotarsa texana
TGTCCGGAGTTATCGTCAATAACAGAGTGTGTGTTCAGCGAGTCTTGGCCTACACCTGCCGATATAAAGGAGATGTCTACTAGTGACCTGTCCACCTTCCTGGAAAGGACAGGATGGACGATGACCTAGGAGGACAACTCCTCGGAAGGATGTACAATGAGTCACATGTAGCCTAAGTGATGTGGGCCTACACTCATCCTCTCTTCTCTACAGATATAGATCCCATATTACAAATTTCCGATAGTAACATCCCTTTTCACTTTCCGAGTTCAAGTCCTTATTCTTGTTTTTCGTTAGTAACTATCAGTTCAATTATTGATTTTCAGCGCTCACTTGCGAATGAAAATAATTCAGATACAACTAACTGTAAAGTAATGACATTGCTTATCTGTGATTACACTAGAGGGTTGATTTGTGAATTTGGTCAACTATGTTATGAATAAATTATGTTTTCAGTTCCGAAATATTTGATTGGATGGACTTTGAGCTGGATGGACAAAATATTTCATAATCATGGCGAAAACAAATAATTTGAGAAAATACATACCTTTTTACTGCCCTGAATTAGGGCAGGGAAACACTAGAGGTCATAATATCTTCTCTTACGAATACGTCATCTATGCGATCGGCAGGAGACTCATCAAAGATAAACGAAGTGTCCCAAGGCGACCAGTTGCAAAGCCAAGCTGGATTTCAAGAGAACTGTATGTATTATTGCTCTAATATTGAGAAGCAGAAAAAGAAAAAGGCCTCAAATTTCACAAGTATTGAGTCCATCCACTGACTAGCAGAAGATTCAAGAAATGTTTTTTTCATTAAAAGTATCAAGATATAAGAAAACATCCTGCTCTCGGGCTTTGTACTACAAAGGAAGGTCTCGAAAAGGAACTAGGCATCATCAAAAATGACCTTCAACGGAATGGTTACTCCAAAGTGATGGTGGAACAGACTTTAGCTAGAAGACAGCAGGAGTCTCACTAGAAAGAGAAGCCGCTACAACTAGTACTTGTACTTCCATACATCAGAGGATTTTCCGAAAGGATAAGAAAAATTGAGTTCAAGCATAACATCAGAATCTGCTTCAGATCTGGGAACACTATCCGTAGCAGCCTCACGAAAACCAGGCAACCAAACTCGGACTGCGATTCCAAAAATTGCATTTACCAGATACCCTGCGAATGCGGATAATCATACATCGGTGAAACTAAGAGGCCATTGAAAGTTCGCAATGCCGTGGACAAGAAGCACACATAGCGAGGAGAAAATAGCAAATCAGGAATAGTAGAGCATATTTGGAGTCATGATCAACATAACATCAAGTGGGCTCAAGATGAAATCATTTACAAGGAGGAACACTGGTTTAGGAGAAAAATCAAAGAAGCCGCATACATGTTGTCCAACAATGCATTTAGTCAAGCTAGCGTAGAGATATGCAACTTCCGCCAAACGGTCAGCTCCCGCTGAAATCGATGAAGCGGAGAGGGGTAAGAGGGGATAGATGAAAGCACTCGATTGACCTATAAATAGTCAGATTTCGGAAGAATCTGTTTAAATCTGTTCAAAATATGTTTGTTTAAAATATGTTTTTCCGGTAATCAGCTGTCGCCACTATACGAACGACAACTCTCAGAAGTTGAGAAACTTGTGCGAGATAAGGACTAACGAGGTCTCACCAACACGTTAAGTGTTAGGAATCACACGTTAAGTGTTAGGAATCACACGTTAAGTCCAATTATCACCCGAAGACGATTGTGGATACTAACAATCGAAACGTCGTGAAGTAACTTGACTTGAAATCTTTTAATTTTCAACTTTCATTTATTGTTAATATTTTTTTTATTTTCATATCGTGTTAATATTTCAATTTTCTGGCTCGTGGTTGCCGCGTCAAATGTATGGGCTCCAATTTATGAACTACGAATTTTGGGGCAGTTTTTTCCCCGCTAACCATTCTGTTACAAATCACAATTTCAGAATCAGAAACGGTCAGTGCGACCGCTTCCATTAGTTTCCTTTACTCACAAAATCAGACGGTTAAAATCCGCGACGGTATAGCTGAAGTGCGGCCTAAGCCTATCAACTGGTTACCGTGGAAATGAAAGAATCTCTAATATCAAGCTTGAGTTGGCTTGTGTAATCTAAATGATACAAGGTAACTCCAGCGAAACGTATCTTCCCACTGGCTGGAAATAATACTATTGAAATGATCAATGGAACCTCGAATTGATGAAGGGATTATTAGAGCTGAGTCAGTTTCTCTTCTACACAAGGAAAATGGACTATCAAGTGTTCGAACAATAGCTCATGCCTCCAAGAATTTTTGGTAATAATGCCGAACCACAATGAGGCATATAGATAACTATGGTTATCATAGTTACCATAGTTATCATTAACCATAGTTATCTAATGCAAGTTTACCAATGGGCTTACCCCTTAGTCCACTTTTAGCAGACACATTTATGAATAACTTGGAAACCACTATAGTTAATTCCGACCTGGGTAAAAAACATATTAATTTTTGGTACAGATATGTAGCAACATTCAGTTCACACTCGAAACAGAGATAAAGAAACAGATAAATTTCCTAGACCTGGCCATTACACACAATCAGAATGATTTTGAATTCAATGTTTTCAGAAAACCTAGGTATACAGACATCACCATCCCAAGCGATTCTTTCCATCCAGACAGTCATAAATTAGCAGCCTACAATTCAATGTTGCACAGAGCATTCTCACTGCCTTTGTCTGCTAACAATCTAGCTAGGAAAATTGATATAATTACAAAGATAGGTCACAATAATGGTTTCAACGCAGATACTATCCAGAAGTTAGTCAGGGAACAAAGCCGGAAATTCACTTACAGATTATTATATCCTCAGGTCAAACAACCAGAAATCAAGAAATGCGTAACGCTAACATATTTTGGAAAAAGAACAGAGATAATTGCAGGTGTCTTGAAAAAAAACAATGTGAAACTCGCCGGTTTTTAAATTGGCAAATACGCATTATGAACTGTAAATTCAGGTACTCAATCAAGTCAAGTACCTCTATTTCTATTAGTACCTACAGGGGTGGTATATAATGGTGAATGTAATAAATCATTGTTAGTTTATTGTATAAGTTTGAAAATGTCCGTATAGGACGAAACTGCAGTAACGTTAGTTACAAATAAAGGTGTAAAAAACATAGAAAGTTTCAGGTTTTTTTTCAGTATGATTTCCTATCAAGTAGTAACGGCTACATCCATCAATTTATAAACCAGACAAACCGAATCACAGATCTCTCTGTCCTTGAACTCTCGTTCAAGGACATACCAAAAAGTGCATATCAGAACTGCTTCGAGGATTGGTACAAATGTATTATATCTGAGAGGAACTACTTTGAAGGAGGCAAAATAGAAATTGATGAATAAATATTATTTGAACAAAGTAGTACACTGCAAACTTGAATTCAGAATCACTAATGGAAGCCTTTGAAAACCATTCTATAAAAACCAAGTCAGAAAGTCCACTGTTATATTATTTAAAAAAAAACGCAAAAAACCTCAATTCAAGATAAGCTAAATATGAAAACCAATCATGAGTTATTACAATTCTCAGAGTTTTCTCGTAATCTAGGATTCCATATTGACTGACTGAAATTTTCTGAACATATTTCGTGGTAAAAAAATTTACTGTGTAAAAATCCTTGATAATACTATGGAACTCACTTCTTTTAAGTGATATTTTTAATTTTGCGGACAGTGTATTTCTCTGGTCTTACTGAAGATACAAAATGTGCAAATTCCATACCTGACTGATATGTAACTTAAGAAATTGAGAGCTTATATCAACTGAAAAGAAACCAGCTAAAATGATTGTCAATGTGGGTCAGATAGATGCTACATAGTTGTCATTTGTATCCGCACATCATCAACACAAAAATTCGTAATGTTCAAATCACAGAATTCCGAGGACTGTGGTTTCAAACAACAAAATTTGTTTGTTTACGTGTTGAAAGATAATATAAATCATCTGATTCATTGGGCCGCTACTTGATGAAGATACATAGTAATTTCATAGAAATTTGAATATTACTGGAGTTTTTCCCAACACCAAATTGTTATTTTTAAAAGCCTCGACACGTGTTTCGATCACAAAGTGATCATCTTCAAAGAGGAAGATTGAAACTGGAAAACTAATGCGAGCTAATCATATTTATGCTATGGTAATCCCTACAGGTAAGCCATCCAGGTATACGGGTATACCAACCTAAATTAATTTTACAATTTTGCCTTATCTATTATTTTACAATTTTCAGCTATATAAAAATCAATTTCACAATATTGCCTATCTAAATTTATTTTTGCAATGTGTCCTTATGTATTAATCAGTAAACCTAACAACATTCTTTTATTTTATTTTAGCTACATAGTGTGCTCTTTGGTATAGGTTCGTCATCGTTATTCAAAATATTATTGTGTTTACTTATTTCTAGAAACCTTTGCGACAGTATTTCAAGCGGAAATTTACGCTATTGAAATGTGTGAGGAGAGATTGGATAAATCCAACCTCACTCACAAGTCAATAAAAATATTCTCGGACAGTCAAGCTGCGTTGGAAGCTCCTGGCTCCTTCCGAGCAATATCTAAATTGAGAGCAAATTGCCTAAAACGACTCTCCTCAATAGGAAGACTCAAAAGATTATATCTCTGGTCCTGACCATGCTAACCTGAAAGACCACTAACCCTACAAACTAATCGGTTTCTATAAGAAGCTGGGTTCATTTGATCGTGTGTGAATAGGTGTGAGCCACAATAAACCCTTGCGGGTTGCGGTGGAGGGTCGAATAGACTACGCACTTTGGACCCAACCTAACCTAACCTTCCAAAACCAATATATTCTCTTCGACGTTTCAAGTTGATAATCTCTCAGTGTCAATGTCGAACAATCAAATATAAATCAACAACAAAGGTTAAAAAATGCTTTCAATAGTTGTAGTTCAAACCTATTGAAGTATCAACTGATGTATTATGGTATACATCCAGCTAATGTTTCTGGGCAACTACAATCCCTGGAATGATGGAATCAAATGAGTATTTCTCTAGAATAGAACAACACCGAACAATCAATCAAGTTCAGTTTTTTCATTTGTCGTCATAATGAACTATATTGAATCTTGAAATATCATTTCTGTTCAATTGTATTTGGTGAAATACAGTAACACGAATAATTTCGGTATTTTTTTGACCGAATCGAGTATTTTTTTCTCGCTCAAACGATAAACTGATTTGATTGTCACCGAATACAGCAATTTCAATTGAACTGTTGACTCTGCTGACACTCGGTTCGGAGTATTTTTTTAAATATGCGTGACCTCGAAAAAAATGGAAATAATTGTAACACTAGTGGTATACGCCTGAAAATATGACAAATATTCAGAATAAGATTCACGCGTCGGTCTAGATATTGTAGTGCATTCTCATGATGCAAATACAGGTCCCATTAAACGACAGTCGGAATGTTATAAGATCGCCACAACTTGTAACTGTAAGCTGCATTCGCATGAGGGTCAGACCGCAAAGCCAAGTGGTAAAGCTGGTGTCATACCGTTTGGTCGACATTTACGAGAAATACAAAATTGGCTTTTTAGGTCACTTGAGCGATGTCGGTAACACCTCTTTATTTTTCTTTCATATTCTGTGTGAATAGGTGTTAATGGTGCAAGGTCGAATATATTTCATGCGAAATTTCATTCTAGTTGACGAAACATGTGTACATGTTTTTCTGGTACGAAAGATCTAGTTTTCTTCAAGTCCCGTTGTTGACAGTTCATTCAATGCTAATATAAAGTACGACCAAATTGAATGAAGTGTTGTGATTTGATAGGAAAACTATTTCGCTTTCTATACTATCCCACTATTGCTATTTCTGATAGTTTGGGTTACAAGGCCGTTTAGTTTAGAAACTGGTAATTGAAAAAAATCAGATCGTGACTTTCAATGACTTGTACTGAAATTGTCGATTTTTTTTTGTCCCTTTCGCCTCCATTTCCAATAATATGAAAATATGACAGGATAATGTTTTCATACGTCGAAGCAAATGATCACTAAAATACTTCTTCCAATATTGGTCCAATTTTTCTACAGCTATCTCAATAGACACAATTAAAGAGTCCGTATTCAAAAAACTGAACTGACAAATAGAAGTATATTTTGGAAATTCTAGGAACAAATTCTATCAATATAGTTATTTGATAAAAGAAATGAAGAAAATAAGCATTCATTGATCATGAATTTAAAATTTTTATATATAGTACTAATATACTGTAAAAAAAAAGAAGAAATGCACAAGTATTCACATCTACCTGATAATTTGCGAAAGAGTTATTTTACATATGTCGTCAAAAACTAGATATAAAGTCTATCGGTGTCAACTTTTTTGAGACAAAAAATTGTTTCAGCTATGCTGTGATACATATTTGAATTTGTTTCAATACTGGCTACTAAAATTGGTTATTGTCTGATTGAAATTGGATTACAAAAGATCATAACGAATACGAAATAACACAACACTTGTCAACAAACCGAATCGGATAGTTTTCGTTTTATGTCAATATCTTCTGTATCTGTATCTGTAAGCCCATAGCACTTCGGCCACATGTGACTCATTGTACATCCTCTTGAGGAGTTGTCCTCCTAGGTCACCGTTCATACTGTCCTTTCCACGAAGGTGAACAGGTCACTGGGAGGCATCTCCTTTATATCGGCAGGTGTAGGCCAAAACTCGCCGAAAACACACTCTCTTATTGACGATAACTCCGGACATTCGCATAGGACATACCTGACAGTTTCATCTTCTTGTTCTCACATCCTGCATAGAGGTGTGCCTACCAGCCCCATATTATGGAGGTGTTTCCTTAGTTGACAATGGCCAGTCAGAAATCTACTGTTAAGCGTAGATATTTTTTCGGCGCCAGCTTGCATCCTTTGATGTCATCCCATCTCTTTAGGGTTGAGCATGGGTATGTCGAAGTCAGCAGGCCGTAGGTGCCACTGGGTTCTACAATTCTTAGTCCAGCCGCTTCCTTGGGTAAAGAGTCGACAATGCGATTTACTTTACTCCTGTCATGCCCTTCAATCCACCTCAGGATAATGTTATTATTTACCGAGGCTTTTTGTGAATATCTTAAAAACGGCTATCGATAGTAACGATACGGTAAAAAATTCTTATTATTCCACCAATTAAAAAACTATTGTCTGATTCAAACAACTTTGCCCTGGCATTTGTGGAGTCGACTAAGACACCGGTTCATACAGAAACATTTGAAATATCAGAATTCCCGAAGAGAATAATAATTTAGGAATGTTTTCGGGTTTTACTGAAACTGAAACTTAAGAAGAGTATCACGATAGTGAAGATGACTGCCGCAGTTGCAGTTGGAACGTTCGGAGATTGTAACCAAATAATATCACGACATAACCCGGAACCAACCAAAAGAGTGTGATAATTATTTTTCTTTTAACAAGTATGCCACTCATGAAATATCGGAACGTATGCTTTCCATGTTACGTTCAGGATGTTACTCATTTTATCTGTCAATATTGCATCATATGGACTAAAGAATTCATCCATGAAGGACTCCGCCTGAATTATATGAAAAATAAAATTGAGTCGAGATTACTTCTAAAGAAAGGAAGGTGTTTTTCATGCCACTCTTTGTAAACGTTCCTCAAATATAGGAATGTAAATAATTTTAATTGCAGGATTGTGAGTATATGTGTATCTGTGCGTATGTGAGTGCGGTTAAATCATTGTGCATGAATCTTAGGGATACTAATACAGGTTGTCACATTTTTAATAGTCATTCCTATATCTCAGGTATCTATAATGAGATTCTGACCAACTTTCAAGAGCCGGCACAAATAGCAAAATGCTTCAATCCTTTGTAAACAAAAAATGCAGGTTTCATAAAAGATTCAATAGAGGTTCATAAAAATTAAATTAGAATTCATTAGTATATTAAATCAAAAACTCAAAACCTCTTCGTATGAAAAATAAATGCAAATTTTCAAATGCCATAATTCGAATGAAAATATTTTATTCAATGATGCAAAATTGAACACTTAACCTATGTTTTCTGATATGATTTTTCATATTCAAAATCAGATTTTGCTTCCATATCAATATCGAGTATGTCAATGTAAGTATGTTCATCGACTCTTCAAAGGTACTCATAATTGTAGTTGAGACAAATAAAATATGAGGTAGACACCTGTAATAGTATTCCTAAGATTCATACAAAAATTCTCACCGATATCGACACCCACATATACACAGCACAGCAACATGATTTTTTGAAACTATTCAATGAATTGAAATATATTTTTAATACAAAATTATAAGTGTTTTCTTAGTTTCATTATAATGTGAAAAATTCATATGAAAAATCAGTACTTGGCACTTATTAAAACACCTGCCTCTTTGCCTCCGCAAATCAGGAACTAGTCATTCCAACTAAGCACAAATACTACTTACTGTAAATTGATGGATGAAACTTTCCATGTTTGTTACCACTTTTATTTGTAACTAACGAAAAGGTATGAATTGGTTATGACAAGGGCATTGGAAAAAATCTCAAATTTGACAAAATTGACGATCGTGTAGTACGTTGAATATAAAGAGGTTTTATAATACGCGGGGATGAGATCGTCTGGCTGCAGCGTAATACTTATAGGTCCGAGGTATCAACTGCTCGAGTCCCTTATCTCAACAATCAGAGAAGTCTAGTTGGAGAAGTGTTAAACAAAAGCATTGACTTTTCTTGATGATTTCTGGAAATAGGATTTCGATCAGGAGTTCTTGAAGTTAAGTGCAATAATCCCCTGGGTAAGACCCCTGTATTTTGTTACTTTTTCTATAAGAGCAACCATGGAAATGTGTAGACAATTTCAGAATTTTGACGCTCTGATTTCTTTATACAGTTACGGTTTCAATTCAAGATCGATTAATAATTTTTTCCCTGTTGAGGCTCTCAAATAAACTGTATTTCTTCTTAGTTTGATTGAAGTGACAAGTGTTCGACGTCCGAATGAGAGTTTTCAATTTGGAAACTTTTTTAGTACTTATATTTGAATTTTCATGGACACAAATACTACTTTCTTGCTACTATAGAAAAAAAGATTAATGAAATTACCATTCTCTCAATCGAGAATTTAATATTGACTATCGCATCTTCTCAGATTCACAATCAGTTTCATGGTTAACATGCCGGTTTCCCATACGCCAATATTAACTATTGACTATGCAAGCAATGTTTCCATTCCGTTAATCCCACGCATTTAGTCTGAATACTAAATTAAGTGTAATGCGCTAGAACTAGGTGCCGTAATGTGTCTACCTATTGTATATATCACGCATACCAAGTCAGTTTTAACGGCCTTCATACAACTAGCTCATCAGCTTATTATTTACAGACAAAACTACCCTGATTTTCAGTGTTATTCACATTAATTTGTTTGAATGGTCGCCATATTAGAAATTATCGATTATTTGTTAATTTGCTTTGTCTCGACGACTTTTGATTCCATATTCCACATTCGGAAAATTAAATTGCGGAAATATATTTTTCGAAAAATATAAATATTATATCGATTTCAAACATCTTCTCATTGTATTTATTATTTTGAAGATGAACGGAATAAATATAATGATGAATTGATTAAAATGCCTCTTTCCGAAATTCATGAAGTTAGAAGAATTGGAAGTAAAATTTGAATATCTCTCAGAAAATTGGAAATATAAATATTGAAATTATTTCGCTCATTAAATCCGAGCAGTTCCTTTTTGCTAGTTTTGATGATGATTGTGATGTCAATGGTAATTTCTGAAATGTTTCTTTCTTATGTGTAGAGAACTATCCCCTTCTTAACATCGAATTAAATTGTCATACAATGTTTTGACGAATATGAATTCCAACTGATTGTAGTTTAGCAAAATTGAAAAAGGAGAAAATTTTTCTATGCTGGTTTATTTACATTGTTTACATGATTGTTAACATTCCTCAGCAAGTGTATTATCATTCACATATAATTGTCAATACGTGTCAATCTCATTACCATGTCCCTAATAGGGATTCTTGAGGTACGTCAATAATATTTTGAAAAGAAGGCATTATGATTGACTCAGTTGATTGACTTAATTCCATTCGAAATCATCAATAATAATCAATTTGAGAAATTGGCAAAAATTATATTTTGCGATTAAAAGATTTATATGAGATTCAGGCGGAATTTCTCAGTCCACAAGAACTTCGCTCTTGAGTAAGTAACAAAAGGATGTTACATTTATTCGCTCTACTGCATGACATAACAAAATAAAAACAATAATTGTTAACACAATAGTACATCTGAATTATGAAATAGTCTTTTAGGTACCCAGTAACTTGTCACACATCGCGGAAAATAATTATAAATATGAAATTGCTTCAGGGCAAATTAAAACTTACCGGTTGTGATTTGGCGAATGCTCTTCCACTGATTTGATTCCGAAGAACAGTTTATCTGGAACAAAAATGAAGTCATTTAATATAAATGGCAACTTTTTCAAATTTACAGTTAAGTGCATGTAATGTTCGATTCCTTACGAGAACATGTTGTAAAACCCAGTATATATTGGACGAGACATAAATTACTAACCGAATCCAATTGGCGTGGAATTTTATTATTTTATAACCACCACGCTAACACTCATAACTTGTTCGACGAATAATAAAACAAAAAAACACTCATTAAATCTGACCACAGGAATAGACTTCGTCTCACAACAGGAGAAAATAAGTCGCCACAAACCTAGTCATTGAAAGCTTTGTAGTACCTATTCGAACGTATTGAAAAAAACGGCCGGTTGTTCTCCGTCACTGGTTTCATTATGTATTGGGCAGTGAGAGACCTTACAATAGAAATATTGCTTGATTCAATAGTATGACAGAGAGCTGTACAACATAGTCGTGCATATTGTACAATATTATTGTTCGGTAACAATAGTAATAAATGCAAATGTCGATAATAGAATTCCTGAGAAACATTATTTACCGACTGATCCCGCAGAAAAGAATGCCAGTATAATAGAGAAGTTTGTAAGATGCGCCAGGGTTAGAGGTGGTTGACTGAAGATGGTGGCATTCAGCATGATTTATTCTTAAGCGCAACAGGTATAGCCCATATTTCATGAACAAATTCAAGAAGCTTTCACGCAGAAGTTATTGAATTTTGTTGTAGTACCGAAATTCAAAATAATGCTCTGTTGAAAAGTGTTTCGTTTCGTGAAGCATTGTAATATTGTCTAGATTTTGACATACAAACAAAAATTATAAACATGTTCTCACATTTATACTTATAAACTTGTCAAACAAAGCTACCTGTTAAAAATCAGGACAGTGGGTGATATACTTATGAATGTTAAAATGGCATAACGGAATGTATCAAAGTACTCTTCAAGTACATTACGCCATCACCTCAATACTTGATATTCTCATAATGCTTGGGAAATCTAATTTTAAAATGTTATAACTAGATGTACATGTACCAAAACTGGTTACATAAGTTTCAATGGAGATATCACCATATCTGCATTGACATAATGATCCATTTGTTATGATCATTTATTCTTCATACTTGTAACATAACAACTTTGTTCTGCATATATAATTTATGAAAAACGGTATAGTCTGAAATATACATATTCTTAAAAATAAACAACTGTCTGAGGTTATCATAGAAATTGGACAATATTTCATGAATGGAGAATAAATTTATTGGGTAATAGAGGGCATGACAATTCTTTTCACGAAGACATCATCTACAGAATCAACATCGCTTTCTATATTTCTGCAAATCTCACAGCAAGCGCGTTACGTTACCAAAGCCGACAAGTAAGGCGTTCATGATTCAATATCGCGCAGTAAGTACTTTTTCGGGCTCCCATAAATGAGATTTATGACTGAAGTAATAATAACATCGTAAAAACACTGTTTCTTACTAGTTAATGATACAGTCACATTCTTCTGATATCGTTGATAGACAAATTTTGAGAAGTTTTTAACATAAAATTATTTTTTCGGTTACATTTTCATAGTCCAGATAAGTCCTTCATAATTGTCGGGGAATTACATGAATCTGCTATAAAATACTTTTTCAACCGGTAATATATTCTAGATACGCCCTAATAGTTTTGTGAACTTATCTTTCAATCATTACGAAAAAGAAAATGGAATTTTATCATGAACTAGGATTGTGATAAACTAATTGAACACAAGGTTACAGAATGTGTACCACAATATTATTTCAAATAGCCATCAAATGATAATATAACAAATAAATGATAAACTTTGCATGAACTGAGTTCACAAAGCATTTATAATTGAAGAGGTTTCAACACAATTTTCATTCAATTCGATAGGTGATGAAATGTGTCATTTGTTTCTGAAACTCATTGAAGTTATTCATTCTATTTGGTACATTCCAATCTTTTTAAAAATAATTGTTTTCACAAATATTTTGAAATAACTTATGTTAGACAGGATGAACTCCTGAACTTTATCTACATATTAGTATTTTAAAAAGGATGAAAGGAAAGTAGTTCCAAATTCGATTAAATAAAAGAACGTGATTTTTCGTTAGTTAGTGATCGTATGTTTGAAAGTAGTTGTTTCGGGTGAGCCTTTTTATTTCAGTTTGTATCTGTAAGTAACTATTCTGCATTGATTTTTACATTTGCATTCATTCATATGCTTTTTGCCTTTTCCCGGAAATTCTCCAAATTTTTTTATGAAAATGGAGACGAAGGAAGCCAAAACTTTTGCTCCCAATTACCATGTTTTTTCTAAAAAATAGCCCCTTTCGAAAAAAAATTAATGAAAGTGGTAAAAATATAGAAATTTTCATTTCTCTTTTCATCATGATCTCCTGCCACGTAGTAACGGCTACATCCATCAATTTATTCTGGAAAATATAGGTGTTTTCATATTCGAAAGTTCACGAAATGTTGAAAAAAATATGTTCAATTCAAAACTGTGAAGATAATAAATTTCCACATAAATATAATTTTATATCAGTGTTCTTTCATTTCTCATGTTGTGTAGCGTTTTTGTGAATGATATTATGTTCCAATTCAACGACGAATATTCAATTAGAACGTGATTGACACTCTAAACTTCAAATTTTGAGTTATAAAAACGTAATAGATTGTGCTTTGAGTTATTAATGTAATAAAAAATATCCAATAGTAATGGACTCATCACATCTCATTCGGAAAAGCTCTTTTATTGTCATTTTATCTATTTCTCTTCGCATTGCTTAATCTGTAACTGAGTCCTAGATTTCCTCATTCTTTTTGTATTCATTTCAGAACCCCATATATTGACCCCTCATCCCTGATTTCCATCCCGAAGTGTAGGTTGTTTGTGTCATCCATTGCATCAGATAACATTCTCATCTGAACTCTGGCTGACCATGAGAAAATATTTGTTATATGCAGAGATATACTCCTAACAATCCTTCTGTTTGTAATTTAAGTCGTGGTTTTCTTTATATCGTCATCTGGTTCGAGCAAGTTTCCAGTTTTGCCTTATCTGCTTTTCAGTTTGCTTTCCGATAATTTTCATACTATGCCACATGACATTTTGAACCTGAGCTATTCAGTGGGTTGGACATAAGAAAGTCGTATAATATTTATATTTATGAAACACACATCAGTTCTTCATTCTACTGTGTGATTCTTCAAGTGATATTTCACCTTTGAAGGTACCTGTTAGATTGTTACTAATTTTTGTAATTCTATTTTTGCATGTTATCCACCCCAAGGACGTCTTCTGTCTTAATGTGTATTAGTTAGTGGAAGAAATTCCAAACATTTTAACGAGTGAAGTGAATATTAGGTTGTTCTGATGGTATGTATTTTTGAGGCTCTATATCTCAAAAAATATTTACTATACTGTATTATCTATACTATGCATTGATGTTGTTTATTTTTCCAAATTTTGATATACTGCTTTTTTTCAGCTTATTACTCAATGAGATTTTCGGCCGATTTTTCACAACAAATTCAAATCGAACCAGAGTGCTGCGCTACTAAAACAGCGTTCATCAACACTGTCATTTGGCAATGATAGTGTTGATGAACGCACTGTTCTACGTTGGTTTACGAAATATCGCAAGTGGTTGACCCACAGATATTCAAGAGGATGATTTGAGGACCCTGGTAAAGAGTGACTCAAATGGTGCATAGGATGATAGAAGAACTGAACGTCACCTCCCATGCGCTTTTAGATGGTTTGAAATGTATTGGAAATATTGAGAAGCTCGAAAAGCGAATGCCCCCCCCCACGATTAGAATGATCGCCAGAAATTATCACGTTTTGAGTTCCGTTCTTCTTTGCCCCCACACCGTGGTTAGACACCCATAAAGACACTCAGGCACTTCACAAAGGCGAAAACCAAGCAGAAAGGACCATGGTTACTGTATAGTGGTCAAGAGCTAGTGTGATTCACTTAAATTTTTTGCAACTTGGCCAAACCATCACAGAAGAGGTCTGATCCTGCTCCACGTCAATGCTCATTCGCACGTTTCACATATCACCGACCAAATTTTGAACGAATCGAGCGTTGAAGTTCTGCTGTCCAGATCTCCGACCACCATCTTTTTAATCACTTTCATACATTTCTCACCAGAAGAATCTTCGCCAATCAGGACCAAGCAAAAATGGTCGTCGACTTCATCGAATCCCGAGCACGCAATTTTCATGCTGACTTGTGGTAGGTTGGCAAAAGTGCATTGATTGAAATGGCGCTTCTTTCGATCAAATTGAATTAATGTACACTGAGATGTTACAATTTAAAGGAGACTCATAAAAATGAAAAAAACTTCTGAATCAACCCAATAATAACTTCATTATTAACGACGCAACCACTTTCGTTATGTTTCAAGTTAGAAAGTTGAATTTTCTTACTGGAACCAATTATAAACTATAAACGTTTGTCATTGACCTCGAAGGTACTACCAAATCAGGGAATTAAGCCCGGTACTTTACGCGACCTCTAAACTCCCACACATGCTGCCACTAACGGGTATCGCGCTTTTATTAGCGAGCTTTCTTCACACGCTCTTAGATGCGTATCTCGACCATTGTTGTTTCGAGATTAATGCGCTCATCTGAAATTCTTTCAGATAAATCTCAAATTCGCTCATTAGTCACATAATAATTTCGTAATTATCGCACAGATTCATTAAAGTAACTCCAGTGTACAATTTCCTAGGCCAGCTTCAATGAAAACAATTGGGGTCGTCCAGCATTTTTGATCGGAAGAAATATTAGAAGTGATGAAAAATCCCCACAAACTCTTGATTATTGTGTCTTTGTAGAGATATTCAATTTATTCATGGATACCTTGAGAAAACATTCAAAAAGTTTGTTGTTTTTTTAGTAGGAGTTGACTATGAATCGATTGTCGTTTATTGTGGTCACAGATTGATACGCTCATCTATGATTTCTCCAGATAAATCTCACTTCTGTTCAATAGTCACACTATAATATCGTATTTATTAAAAAAGTTTTCGGAAAAAATCAAGCGTGAAATTTCCTAGACCAGATCTGATAAAACGCTTGGAGTCTTTTTTTGCAAACATGACATCATTACATTTTATTGAAATAAAGTCGCTTCTCGCTGCTTTTCCTATGTATGCTTAGATCTTTAAAACTGCGAAAGGGATTTTGGTGAGGGTTTTTTTTTAGCAGATATAGTGATTCTAGAGAAAGGTTTATATGTATATAACATTCACAAGACAGTAGAGAAGTATTGTCAATTTTAGAGGTTTTTGATGTGATGTCATAAATAAACACATTTTCTTTGCGCTTACATTGCAAACGCTAGCTGAACCCTGCGAAATAGATCAAAATAATGTGATAGTGTATTGTACAGCTTAAAATGATCTACAAATAATTCCGCGATAGTATATGTCTATCTCTTAGAGATAATCTACAATAACCATTTACTTATCCTCAAGAAATAATGGCTTATTTGTGAAGCGATTTTACGCAATATAGCATTAATCCTTATCCAATTAAGTACCTCAAATATAAAAAGAGGAATGAAAATTTCTATGTTTTTTACCACTTTTATTTGTAACTAACATTACTGCAGTTTCGTCCTATATGGAAATTTTCAAACTTTAAACAATAAAGTAAATAATTGTTTAAAGTTTGAAAATGTCCATGTAACTTTAGTTACAAATAAAAGTGGTAAAAACATAGAAAATTTCATTTCTCTTTTCATCATGATCTCCTACCACGTAGTAACGGCTACATCCATCAATGTACCTCAAATACATTGTGCATTCAATATAGATCAATATGGCCCTTCACAGCAGGTGATTTAAATGAATATTTTCAAAGATATTAGAATTAAAATTAAGGGGAAAAGCGGTTGCGACGGTACCAGCTGGGGGGCTGGCAGCACATGCCTACAAATAGAAATTTATGAAAAGCAACGACCGCACGTTTATAAGTATATGTATATCAGCATTGCACCCGTGTAGAGCCGGGGCAGGTCGCTAGTCTTCGATAGAAAAGAATATTTAAAGCGACAAGTGACTCTATTCCAACAACAAAAAGGTTTGGCATTGCATTTTCAGTAGTAACCTCCATGAACTATTGATTTATTCCACTTAGTAAGAAAATATTCAATTCATGAAGACCTTGATGAAAAAATTCACGTCTACGTTAATTGCAAATGCTCATTAATGCATTATGATAACAGAATCGAAAAAAAAAATTGAAAAGAAGTTGGAAAAACAATTCCCAGCCAGGGCTTGATGCAGGGATGGAGTATACACGATTGTTACTACAGCGAATTTCGTTGCTGTAGTAACACTTTCTATATTTGGGCAGATATTTCCAACTTGAACTACATTTTGATTTTTTGTAAATATTCTCATATTTACAAGAAACCAGATTAGGAATTTTAGGAAATATGATATCAATGAGACGAATTTAATATTCAACCTGAAAGACTCCATGTCTTCGAAGTTGAATAATAAAACAATGTAATAACTTCCTCATGAACGATTATTCTGCGTGCAAAGAGCAAGAACCTTGTGCTTAGAGGGGATAACATATTTCCACTTGAAGTGTGGTTCCAGGTTTTATTTTTAAACAAAATTTATAAATACCAGATCTTCCTGAAATAGTAGAAATGTGCAATGGAAAGACAAATGCGAATGAAATATATCCCTTTGAAAGAATTGACAAAATCAATCACGAAGATTCACTACAGCAATTTCAGCGATAAGTGAAAATGTTAAAATATAAATTTTTTGTCGAAAACAGGTTTTCGTTCACATTTTCTAAAAAATATTATCTTGATTAATTAGTATTCCAGGCAGAAAACAGGTGAATATCAGGTATCAATCAGGTAGCGAACAGAATTAGGAACAATAACAAAAAATTAGGAATTATATAATGTTAGATATAGATACATATGAAAACATTGTCGTATGTACTACTTTCAGTCATCTCCTGATGATGTTAAATCAGTTAGAGAAACGCATGTCGGCAGACAGTATTCTTGTCCTGAGAAGTATTTTCGAAAGATACTTCGAACCTATCAATTCAATGCATTATACATTTCTTATAACATGAAAGTTTACAGCGAAATTTACTTGCGTGAATAAATAAGAATGAGTTTTCGAAACAAATAGATTGTGAATCATGAAAATAATGTGAAAAATACGCGATGAGTCCATGAAGCTGTTGTGATTTCCGAAGATTTGAAAGAAATGAACGGGGTCACAAAATAAAATCACATTTAAAACACTGACTTCAGTTTCCCATTCATGACTCAAAATAAATCCAGAGACCTATTCATCTGTTTGTTATTTTCAAATGAAACAAGATAATCAAAACCTTGAACTTGACCTACTCTCTGAAGACAACCCACATTACTTTAATTCAACTAGTATACTGTGGAAACCAATTTTTTTGAATATTGCTACAGCGTCTTCCACTGTTTCGATACAATTAACAAACGGATCCTTCTGTAAAACAAGGAACATGTAGAAAAGTTTACGGTTATACCATCGAACACAAAATGTTTCGGTTTTCAGTGACATGCATGAATGAATTCACGTCACCCGCGGTGGTATATCGGACGTGAACTAATTACGCGGTAAAAATATATAGTAGCATGACAATTCTACAGTATTCACGAAATATACTTATTGTTTTGCTCTTCGTTATCAATGGACTCAATAATTCTGTTAGCCGCTCAATGAAATTGGATGGCTGAGCAGGAAGTTAATGCAGAAAACGAAACAAAACACCTTAAGTAGATAGGCACATAAAGGTATGTTGTTATGTATCATTGACAGTGATATCACAGTATAATTTTTGTTACGGACACAACACAAGAACTACAGGAAAATCTTTAAAGCGCTCTTAGAGAGGTGTCTGTGCGAAAGTTGCGAATCACAATGGATTTGAATCGTTGAAGATTAAATCCATTTGGAAGTTTATTCCACATAAAAGCAGTTCTTCAGAGGAAAGACTTTTCAAACAGCGAAGTTCGTCGCGTATTTCTGATAT
>WOGN01000424.1:0-25174 GCA_015342105.1 Leptinotarsa texana
AGCATATCTTCTAGAAGCTTCTAACTCATTCCCCTGCGACAGAACGTAAACGTAATGCATATATGCCATTTCCTCATTTGTATGCCATTTTAATAACAAGTGAATTAATAAATATTACTGGAGTTTTTTTCCAACACCAAATTGTTATTTTTACACCTCGACACATGTTTCGATCACCAAGTGATCTTCTTCAAGAGGAAGATAAAACAGTTTTATCTTCCATCTACGTAATGGGTATTAGGTGTGTATCTGAAAACGTTCGCTACCATTTGCAGGCAGACGTTAATAAACTTTTGGATTTGGAGTCTGTATGGCCCCAAAAAGTGAAAACATTCCAAAATCCGGGAAGTAAGATTGTCATGATTAGTAGCAGTTCCACGTGGAGATCAATGTTACTTATGGGCCCTTTTCCTGGTATTCAAGACTTTCATAGGTCACTTGGGCGCTTTTAGTGCTCTCAACTCTCCCTTTCCTCTTATTGGTTTCTATATCAGTGCAGAGAATGCTGCTTTCCCGCTTGGTATTGTGTTTGTTGCGTAGGGATCTCCATAGTAGCCAAATTACTGCGACTTGAAAAAAAAAGAATTATCAACTGATGAAATATACGGAACGATGAAAATAAGGAAAAATGATGAAAAATTAAAAAACAACAATTTTTTTGCATGTACTCGTATCCAGAATCATCTTGGAGTGATACCTTGCCTTTTTCTGTTTTCTGTTATAAGTCACTTGGATACTTTGCCCTCTCTTCTCGCCTTTCTGGTTTAGTTTCTGGTTTCCAGTTTCCAGTCCATTCCAATGTACGCAGCTTGTATGAAATTTTCTTTGAATTGAAGTATGAAATTTGTATTTCGAACTCTCATTAATGTCTAAAAAGCAAATGAACTCTAAACATTCAAGACAGCCTCGATATACCTACACAGTAGGTTTAATGGACTGACGCCTATCAGAAAACAACTACTCCCCTGGCTAATACCACGAAGGGCGTTGGATTGGCAATACAATTGAAAGAGTCGACTCTCAATTTTGGAACGGGCATACTTGCAGACCGGTTTCGGGCTCATTAGCCACTCGTCAGTGCAAGATAGTGACCATCATCGACCTAAAGTCAATGATATTCCAGAATCGGAATTCTTTCAGAGTACTTCATTCCTCTTCCGAAGTTGGAGCGAACATCACAAAATGTCACTCCATCTAGTGGACGAGGTACTAACCGACTGCATATCCGTAGTTGGCCCGATTCCTCTGAATAAGGAAGAAACACTTTTTTATTAGTTAGAGGGCTATGCCTGAAGACTGGCAGTAAACAAATCTAAAGCAAATGAACTTAAAACGTTCAAGACAGTCTCGATATACATACACAGTAGGTTTAATGGACTGACGCCTGACGACTGACTTATTAATGTTTTAAAGCAGAAGAAATATTACTAAATGATACCGAAACTATTGCGAATAACTGATGGAAATAATGAATAAATTCTCTCAAACAAATATATTAAAGAAAGTAGAAAAGGTTCATGTTCAGAAAAAAACTAGCAAAAGTAATTGAAGTAGTTATCGAAAACCCTGTAGAAGGTTCATAACAAATATATGGATTAACTGCTGTGGATCTACGGCTTCAAATCGTATTCTAAAAAAGAATAAATACTTTACATACAAGCCAAAATTTTTTGTATATTCCAAAGTCCGAAGCAAAATTACACTATTTTCATCGACATATTCGGTTGTATCAATCTAAAAAGAAGGTGAGATGAAAATCGAAATTCCATTACCGACTACAAGGACTAATAGTCATAAGAAACAAATATTTCGTATGGTATTTTGAGTAATAACTAAATGAAAGATCTAATTTTCCAAGAACATTCAAATGGTAGTTACTTGACCTTTTGTCAAAGTGAATTGAATATTATTTACTAGAAAGGCACAACTCATGGTTTAAATATGACTGAATAGGAAATGTTTGCACTCTCTCATCATGTTTCCTGCGTCCTATCTTATGTTGCTTTTTTTCCACTGAGATGTAGAGTTTATCGTTCACGATAAAAAACTCGTCCTTTCCTCTTCGCTTTAGTTTATAAAAATGTATCTTCTTCAGTAATACGATATCAATAAATCCACAGTAAAAGCGCTATATATCACTGGTGACGTAAATCACAAAACCAATTTCTTCAAATAACCGTATTTATGATATCTCATGTATGAAAAATTCAGCAGCATTTTTGCGAGACAATCCCGTATTCTCCGTTCATCCTTCATCCTTTTTATATGAAGACAAATTGAACTCGTGCGGATCATCAAGATAATTCCGCGATTCTTGTCACATTTCCTCAACAAATACATCTAATGAGCAGAAGAATTTCAAGATGATAAAGTTTAATGGAAGATCCAATTTAGTTTTCCACACTAGTATCAAATGTCAGACACTGACCTGAATCGCAACTTTTCATAGTCCCTTTCACCTTGAACTTTTCGGTTATAAAGCATGTCATTTTTGCCAGGACCTACTCTGGATATCATTCTGTTATGGACATATATACTTCATCGTTGTGGGGTTTTCATTATAAAGGTTGCTATTACGAGTTCAAACGATAATAACGAATAAGTAATATATAGAGTCTTCCAACAGGGACTTCCGAACTTTAACAATTGATAACGGCCATCTTGTTGAAGCTACATCTGTCAAAATAGTCATCATATATTCAGCCTGTTTTGTCAGGTTACCATGGTCAGATATAGCATTCAACAATACGTGCAAATAATAAAATTGTTTTATTATTACTCAGTGGGCTATGCTTGAAGACTTACAGTAAATAAATCTAAAGAAATGAACTTCAAACATTCAAGCCAGTCCGAATATACCTACACAGTAGGTTGAATGGACTAACGCCTATCAGAAAACAATTACTCCCCTGGCTAATACCACGAAGGGCGTTGTATTATATTCGACAGGCTTCAGTGCAGGAATCTCCACAGAAAATTTTCTGCATATGCAATTGGAAAAACAACTTGAAGAGTCGACCTTCAATTTTAGAACGGGCACACTTGCAGACCGGTTTCGGGCTCATTAGCCACTCATCAGTGCAAAATAATGGCCATCATCGACCTAAAGTCAATGATATTCCATAATTGAAAATCGGAATTCTTTCAGAGTATTTTATTCCTCTTCCTAAGTTAGAGCGAACAACAAAATGTCACTCCATCTAGTGGACGAGATACTAACCAACTGCATATCCATAATTTGCCCGATTTCGTTGAAAAACTTTCTTATTAGTCAATGGGCTATGCTTGAAGAATGGCAGTAAACAAATCTAAAGAAATTAACTTTAAAAGTTCAAGCCAGTCTCGAATATACCTAGACAGTAGATTGAATGGACTGACGCCTATCAGAAAACAACTACTTCCCTGGCTAATACCACGAAGGGCGTTGGATTAAATCCGACAGAATTATTTTATGAAAATGGATATTCTGTTCGGGCAACGTAACGCGCGCTCCACCCATTTTACGGTCGCTAATTTCATCCTACCGAGGTAACTATTCGCAATGTGGTGGTTCAATTTGAGTCCACTGGTTCAGTATACGATCGAATAACACCCGAACGTTGACGAAACGCAAGATCTGTCAAAAACATCACCGCTGTTTGTGAGATTGTGCAGGGGAATCCGGGGCAGTCGATTTTGCCACAAAATTCAACTGACCCAGGAACTGGAGATAAACAACCTTACACAACGACGTGTGGTCACTGAATTGGCTTTGTCGAATTTGGGACGATGCCAATCTACATGAGATAATAGCGTCCAATGCAGGCCGAAAAAGTCATTGTTTGGTGTGGATTTTAGGCTGGTGGCATCATCGGTCCATATTTCTTTGAAAACGACGTTGGCCAGATCATCACTGGCAACATCCAGCACTCTAGGTCGATGATAATAGTAATATAGCTAGGAAAACTCCAGCGCAAAATCCCATATATTTCCTTATAGCACTTCATTCTGGCATTTTTAGGATCTTAGGCCCAGTTCAGACGGAAGGGACAAAGGTCAGCGCTTCGTCTCTGCCAGACTTTCCCCCCAGGGGACCTACGCTTTTTGAACTTCTCCGACACTCATTCCATAGCTTCTAATTGGTCGGCTGAGTAATGACTAAAAGTGGAGGATTGAGTTTTGAAAGTCTAAGGCTCAATTTACACAGCATGGAGGTCTGGCATAGACGAGGCGCTGACCTTTGTCCCTTCCGTGTAAACTGGGTCTGACGTCCAAAAACGCCAGGATGAAGCACCATTAGAAAATACATGGGATTTTGCGCTGGAACTCTCCTAGCTATATTACTGATTACCAACTTCTTTTTGGCCTGAATTCAATGATCAGGACACCAAACATGTGGTTTCAACAGAACGGCGTTACGTGCCACACAGCCCATGCCACATTGGATATTTAGCACGAGCAAACCGCAGCGGTACTCAAAGGCAACATAACCCGCGCCATCGGTCAAATTCAGTCTAAAGCCGAAATTACATTATGTTGTGGTGTGTTGTGATGCTCTCTGACCTGACTGCGAGTGTACAGACTATTCTGTCGTGTCGGGGTGCGTTCTGATGTTATTTCGAGTCAATACAGTGGTGGCCTTTGAAGTAAACACAAGCGAGCATCTACAATGCTTTCCTCCGATTCGGATAGTGATATTCAAGAAAACCTTGCATGTCTGCTAATGTAAAGTTTACTTGAAAAAAAAATTTTGGGTTCATCCCAATTTAGTCGAAGCGAATATCATTTACTACTGATGAAGAAAAATTCCATCAATATTTCAGGGTGTCGAAAAATCAATCTGAGTAGAGTATGGAAGAAAATGATATTGTAACGAATTAATGCACTAACTGTCTTAAACTAATTTATTTTCTACAATATTTACGTAACTAATTTATTTACACACGTTTATCTACACCATGTGTTAACAGCTCGCTTTCTCCATATAGACTGATCGAACAGAAGCTGGCGGCCGGTTTATGTTGCGGTAACGAACATTGTCGAACCCTTCTCGAACTCTCTTTTCGCTTCTTCGGCGTATAAGGAATTTTCGCGTCTGATCTGACCGCTTTCTCTGCCGTTGCCACGAGCCCGACACGTGCAGCACTGTCAGGGGCGGCTTCTGATTTATTACAATATTGAAAAAATGTAAACCCGTATTTTCTAACAAGTTCGACATTTTGTGCACAAATAAATGCAAACGACTATTCTCTAGCTTGTTAACACGTCAGATTTGAAACATACTAGTGTGGAGGTTTCTGACGCGTCATAACCCCACCATCGTTCTGACGCCTATCGGGAATCGACTGATCGCCATCACGGCAGATCGCATCCCGACACACTGCAATTTAATAATATAATTCTGAACATACTAAATGTGTGAATACGATATACTTGTGGTGCGTCACGACACACCACGACACAATAATATAAAGCCGGAATTATATTATTGTGTCGTGGTGTGTCGTGACGCGCCACAAGTATATCGTATCCATACAGTCAGTATGTTTAGAATTATATTACTAAAATGCAGTGTGTCTGGACGCGATCTGTCGTGACGGCGACCACACCACAACATAATAATGTAATATTGGCTTAATGTATGCGCCAGAGTCATGGAAAATTATACGTTTTGGATGCTCTCCATCAGGAAACCCATGGTGTACATTTGAACGATGTTATATTTCACACATAATGGCATAAACAGGTCTTTCAAACGCATAAAAACGGTGATATCTCACACATACTTTGTTTCATTACAAATTAAATATACGAAGCCCTTATTGAAGGACTTTGAGGTGGTTTCCGATCCGGGATATTTCTTACAATTGATTTTTAAAGAAATTATAGCGTTAGAAACTGTTTTATAATATTTGTACCACTCAACTGAGGCGTTTTTTTTGTTCCTAATACGGACCATTGACTGTTAACATGAGAAGAGACCAATGTCCTTTAGACAAGGTGAATTAACGATACGATAGCCGCTTTCCTATTTGAGAAAGGGAGAAATGTTTCAAATAAAAGTTGTAAAGAGTAATGAAAGTTTAAGATTGTCAATTTGAAAACGTACCACCCCTTATAAAATCTAAAAATATTCAAGAAAAACTTCTTTTAAGGCAGATATTTTATAGACGTGTTTTCAATTAGATTATATTAACTCTTTAGCAAGGATGGATACAACTCCTAAAATCTTAAACGAAAAGAGGGAGCTGTCCTACTTTCCAGCTACCTTTTCAAAAATATCACTTGCATTTTTCTTTGAGTACTTTTGGTGAAATGAAGTAGAACCTTGGAGATATTCAAGAATCAAGTGTTTTGCAATAAAACATAGAAAAATAATATAAAGTAATTTTCAAGATTTGAAGAGAAGGTGCGTGTAAAGAAATTTTGGCAAACATTTTTCGGAATGTTAAAGAGGACTATTTTTATAAGAATATTGAATTTAAAGAAAATTATTTTCTCTATTCGTTTTCTACTTCAAGCATTCGTAATGGAATTGATTTAGAAATCATATCAGAGATACGATATCAAATTTCACTTACACGGAACAGTATCATCTGTCGGACTACAAGGTTTCGAAATAAGACATATCATCAGCACCGTTCATATAAACGTACTAATTTCTTTATGTACTGTCATTGTGACATGAGTAAATTTATCTGTTCCGTGACATAATGTCGTGATATTATGAACGAACTGAGTGCCTCAGTTTGTAATGTTATCCAGAACAGTACTTTTATTATTATTTATTTATTTACAGTCGTATCGACCTCTAGGGTCATTAGCGACTTTCAGATGTTTATGAAAAAAAGCACGCACTCTGTGAGATTATGTTTCACACTTTGAAGACTATCATACACTTCATATACTGGGGGGTTCATATTCAGATAGTAGATACCCATGGATGAGGCGAGTGTGGCCTAGACCAAGACGAGATAAAATTACCTGGGCTTTTCTTTCATTGAGGGTGTTTTTCCAAGGAGATACTCACTGTTTTATCTCATGAAGTTTTGCTGACGAACTATTCCATTGTCATTGCCAACTGTGGATCGTTTGCTTGTATAGAGATATCAGATCCGTATGAACGGCAAGTGACACTGTATCCGTTAGCGGGTTAGTAATTGCTTCTTTCGCTAATTTGTCAGCTCTTTCATTTCTCACATAAACTAGATGGAAATATGTTTTTGATGTAGTGAGTGGAGGAACTGTTTTATGGAAAGCAAGATGGGATGATTGGTGTATAGTGTAATTGCTTCAAGAGCGTTCATCGAATCTCCGACAATCAAGCATTTTGTGGTGTTATTTTACTTCATGTACTTTGATGCTCTCTAGATAGCCTTTAATTCACCTGTGAATATCGTGTTTTTTTCGATAATTTAAATGGACAGCTGAAATCAAAGCTGGTGAAAGCTGCCCCTATTCCATCTCCCGTTTTAGCTGCATTAGTCTATAATGTAAAGGAATCTTCGTATTGCCCCAGAAGTTGGTTGAATGGTACATTGATCATCCTGGGATTTGTATTATTTTTGTCAAATTGTAGCAGTCCATATTCAATGTTGGCTCTAGGAATTACCCAGGGGGCAGTATTGGGTGTATTGGGAATTGAGAAAGTACTTGGTTGTTTGAGTTGGAGACTCGAAATATACTGGATATATATTTGGTAAAAAAGAGGGTCTGCTCAATTTTTTTTTGCAAAAATGGTTTTTAAACGCTGTGCTATTATATTGTGGTGTACCGAATTTTCTGAATTGGATATGATGGATGCTGCATAGGTGAGGGTCATAAGTTTCCTTCTGTTGACTAATGATGGTTCACCTGTTTCAGAGTATAAGCTTTCCGTTGGAGCTGTGCGAAAAGCTCCGAGTGTGGTTCTGATTCCGTTGTTGTGGATGATATCCAGTTGTTTTAATATGGATTTTTTGGCACAGTTGTATACTATTGTTCCATAGTCCAATTTAGACCTGATCAGTGATCTATAGATTAACATCAACATCGATGAGTCGGTTCGAGAGGCAGCTGTCTTCGAGAGGTTGAGTCAGTCCAGAACGGTACTGATGAGGTAATAAGATGAGTGTCCAGCCATAAAATTTCCACAATATCAGAATTTTTTTTGGCACCTCTTTTGGAGAAATATTACATACCACTTATAAATATTTTAACAATACATTCAGGAATATGGTAAATTATTAATTCGACAAGGAAAATTGAAAAGATATACATGTATTCCATACAACAAGTTTGCATATAATAAAAGGAATTTTTAGAAACGAGATGCATTTTAATTATTAAAATCAAGGTTTCCTTCTCAAATAAGCTTAAAACAATAACGAATGAAAAATACTAGTACTATTGTGAAAAAAGCGACGGGAGCTTGATATACAAAAAATATGGCACAAAGCTATATATTTTGTATTTAAAGAACATTGACCTAAATGTTCTTTAAAAGCGTGTTTTTTAGTTTTTTTAAACTATATTTATTTTTCATTTTTTGTTTCGTAAAAGTCCTTTTTTAGTCTTTTTAAACTATATTTATTCTATCTGAACTTTGGGATCAATCAACCCTATATTGTTAAAAAACGACCATTGATATTTTACGATTCCAAAGAGAGAGCCTGAAAATTAGCTACCAAGATCAAGGAAGGCAGCATGCGTGCAAAGGAGGGTTACAAATAAGGTAGCAGGGACACGGGTTAATAAAAAAATTCTTTTTTCAAATGAAGAAATACATATTAAGTTAGTTCGAATTATATAAAGGAGATTACGTACAGCGCCATCTGCCCCCGAGTAGATCAAGCAATAATTTCGATAATTCTGGAGTTACAAACGAACAAACAAACATACATTCATACAGGTGAAGTTATTGAAAGCATGTTAAATTAAAAAACGGTCCGTTCTTATATGTCTACTTCCTCATTTATCTTTCATATAATTTTTATTCACTTCGCATAAAATTACTATCCAGTATATGAGGATGATACAAGTAAAATTATGTTAATTGAAGCCTTGTATAATTTTGAACTCACACAATTTGAAACTCAAATTCGTCAACGCAGTTGCAAAATGTGATAAAAAATTCCGCCATTTTGTATAACTCTTCCAACTCATTGTTGTGTTCGCAATTTGTCTTCAGAAATGAATATCATAAAATTTTGTGTCATTAAAATTTCAAATTCCCGACACCGTCAAGTTTAAATGAATATTAATGCGGGGAGAAAGGTTGCAAAAATAAACATTAAGAGCAGCACTCAAATGAATTTAACGATGAAAAATTACTTTTTGCACAGAATATCTTATCAACACTTTTTTTTCATGGTAACAAAATAAGTATTAACTGCGAAGACACGAAATAGGAGCATAGCAAACATCTTAATTTTTCGAAAACTACCTTCATGAAATATTTTGAAAATATACTGAATGTTCGGATTCTAAATATGAGATTTCTTCATGGTTCTGTATACATACATAAAAGCCTACCGGAGGCGCGAAATTTTTTTGGGGTACTACAGCAATTTAAAGCAAAATATGTAATATTTGCATAAATGCAAACATACATTGTGTATTGCCGAAAATTATACGTATAAAACTGACCATTGAAAAAACAAAAACAAGGTAAAAGGGTTGTCTTTGAGTTATTTAATATAAATGAACTCTTCTAAGTCAATTAATAATACTTTTCTCTTCTAATATAACAGTTTTGTTAAAAATTGCTACAAATATTTTATTAGCACAAGTATTTAATTATGCTTACAAAAACAGATCTAAAAGTAAATTTTATTGTCCAGCAAGAACCAACGGGGAGGTTAGAGTCGCTTCTTGCCAGGAAAGGAAAGGAAGGATGGGGTAGGAAGGAAGGTAAAATCAGGTTTGTTTAAGTGAATTCATAAACTACTTTCAATCGGCGGCCATTCAAGTTCAATATAGTCTGCGAGGGTCCCGTATTTTGAAAGGTGAATTGAAAGGTGTATTTTGTAATTTTGAAATGTCTTTCTGTAGAACGAGATAAATTTTTTAATTCGGAGTATCCTATTTTAGACCATGTTTGGTATTCGGTTTGTACGGAAAATGAAACACAGGGCCAAAATAAAATGTTTTCTCGTTTGATGGAGCCGGTTAACCAATCACATTTATCGTACCAACTAATATTGAATCCTCGATTTTTTCGATTATCTGAGGCTTTAATTGAAATCAAATTTGGTTGAGACCTTCCCAGAGTTTCAGTAATATAAAATTTATTATCATAAGATAAAGACTTAAAATTATTTGTCAGCAACCAGTCGACTAAATCGTCAGATTTTTTAATTTCGTCCAATTTATTCATAATAAATGAAAAAAAACTTACCGAAAAGTGAAAATCTGAAAACACATTGAAATTGAGAGAAAACACTCTAAAAACACATTAAAAATATTACCAAAAAGCATTGCTATAATACAATACTGCCTGTTTCATACCCAAATAACAAATATTATCAAGAAACACTAAAACGATTTACCGAAATATTTTTCAGTCCCAGTCCGTCACGGCATCCCGTCCGAATAATTAAATGAAAAAGAAACGAAGTCGTACACTAACGAAGACTAACTGGAGGCTAGCCTCCTCTAATGCTATAATTTCTGCAACTAAAATAACAAATCGGGACGTATGTCGCTGGCTGGATCGGTCTCGCGGAGCTTGTGTTTTTCAAAGCGGTCGGAGGCTTGGCTGCCTTGCAACGAATGACATTTTTTATTTCTTGTTGATGGTTTTTTCGTTATTCGTTCGTGAGTGGGATGTGCGTTTGAGGTTTGTTGATGCGGGATACAGTGTGATACGTACTACGTAGTGAGTGATTTTCGAACCTTCAAGAGGAAGATCAAACTTTGTTTAATCTTCCCCTTGAAGATGATCACTTGGTGATGGAAACACGTGTCGAGGTGTTAAAATAACGGCTTGGTGTTGGGAAAAAACTCCAGTAATATTCATTACTACACCAGTGCATTACAAGTAAATACTCTGTATTTCCAGTTTGCTTCAATTCTCAAAAAGGAAATATTTTTTGGAACCTAAATGTTTGTTTCTGATGTTTTCTGGCAAATAAAAATAGCGGAGAAAAAATTCATAAGAGTACTGAAATAAATTCTTTGATCTGATATTATCGATCTGAAAAGAAATTATTGTAGTTCACCAAAATGGGAAACGTTTGTCCAATTTAGCCATCCTTGTATGTCCGAAATAGCAAAACAGCTTGAATAACTATTTAAACTCATAAATGCAAAAGTCACTGTTTCATCTCTGTTTCTCTGTACTGGTGAGTTATAGGAATATATATTCTATATAGGAATATAGAATACAGGTGCTTTTTAGGTCTTAGATACGCATCAAGAAAGGATTTTCAAAAATTCCAATTGGGCACCCCGTGGAGGTAAATGGGACACTAGCCGCGAGGGAAAGAGGCGGGTCCATGAAACAAAATTATTTTTTCATCGCAGTTTCTCCATGCCGGAGCCGGGACGACTCGCTCGTTCAACCCACAGAAAACAGTTTGTTAGTATATCTTCCACTAAATCTGCATTTCAAAATATTTCTATAGGCGTTCCCCAACGCTCTGTTTTGGGGCCAACTTTATTTTTATTCTACACGAATGACATGGATAATATCGAGTTTTCTGCCAGCTTTATTAGATATGCAGATGACACCAATATATTTGTCTCTGACAAATGTGAAAATACCTTGCAACAAAAGTGCACAACTGCAGTTGGTCCCCTCATTTCACGATGTGATAAGAAATCTCTCTATTTCAGTAGTAATAAGACAAATATAATTCGATTCCACGACTACCAAAAACAATGCGAAACTGTAACGATAAAAACTGATGAAATCTTGATTTTAGCCTACTTTATCAGTTAAATTTCTTGGAATTACTATAGACGCTGGTTTAAACTGGAAAGAACTTTGTATAGAGTTGATCTCAAAATTAAACTCATTATGTTTTATGTTCCGAAATCTTAAGACCATTTTGTTACGTGAACAATTAATCGTATTATATTATGCACAAGTAGCCTCCCGATTAAGATATGGCATATGTTTCTGGGGTGTGTCCACTCGAGCACCAGACGTGTTTATTGCACACAAACGCATTTTAAAAATTATTTGCGATACCCCAAGCAAAGCATCCTGTAGACCGATTTTTAAAAGAATCAACAATTTTAACAATGACAAGTATTTTATTTTTAGAAATGTGTGTATACGTATACACAAATAAAAATAAGTTTACTAGAATCCAACAAGTCCATAGTTATAATACGAGAAATTGCGCTGATTTCCACATTTCCTGCTGAAAATATATTGTATCTTTGAAATCTTCTGAATATTTAAGTCAGAGGAGTTTTAATAAACTGCTTAAAGAAATAGTTCCGCCAATATTTCTATTTTTAAAACTCGTTTGAGATAATATTTACTTGACAATGCTTTTTACACATTGGATGAATTTTTTTATTCTTTAGATCTTTAGATTATAAGGGACTATTCCTATAAGTTTTACCATCATTGGGAAAATAAATCTATTATTATTATAATTTATATTATAATGCGTATTGCAAACAAAGTGATATTCATTTTTTTCGACCTATTTTTACAAACTTAATGTTATTTTCTATGTAGCGGTCAATGGTTTTTTATGTTTGAAGGTTCATATGTCTCCAAAATTTGAAAAATGAAAAAATATCAACATTGAATCTGCTTTGGTTCAATAAACTATCAACTGAAGAGTTGTTCAAAAAAAAGTTGGTATCTCCTTAAGAAAAAGTCTGATTCTATTCAAAGCCTTGATCTTTTTTTTTCCATTATGGGTATCATCTCTCATAATATTTCTTCGTTGACAAATATCAATGTACTCATGGCTGTTTTTTTTTCAAATTCAACGTGCATTACCTTTCTCTAACCAGTCACCTGAATACATCATTGACAGTTTGTGAAAATATCCAACAAAACACAAATTAACTCAAAATGTGCAAGGAACGTAATAGATTTTCCATTATTTTGATGAAATTTTTTATTTGGTTTTTATGATCATCACATAATACGTCATAATTTGTTTGTTTTGATGAATAAAAAACTAACATGAACTCCAAAACGTGGAATCCATTTGGTTTCGTTTGAATTTTTCCACAAATTTTTTCCAAGGCTCAAGTCTACGTAATAAAATATAATGGCAATATAATGATAATGAGATAATTTGATAATGACTTGTATACCTTTAAAGAGTATGATGACAGTTATGTTCTAATGGAAAATGTAAGTTAACATTTCAAATTACGAAATTACTTTGGGATTTTTATTCAACAAATGATATGTTTGAAATGAATCATTTGGTGTCTTACAATGAAATTTTTGCTGTAAAACAATTTTTTGTCGTTTAGTGATTGACAATGTTTCATGATGAATTTCATTAGTCATTACCCGAAGACGATTGTGGATACCAACAATCGAAACGTTGTGAAGTAACTTGGCTTGGAATCTCTTAACTTTTTATTTTGTAATTTTTTCACATTTTTTTTTTATTTTTTGTTAAATTGTTCTATTTTCACTTGTATTTTATTCCACTGTTATTTCATTTCAGGTTTTTTGCAAAGCATAATTGTTATTTTCAGCTATTTTTTTAATTATTCTTTTTTATCAGTTCTTTCAGGGATTTCAAATCATTTTATGTAATATCAGAAGTCCTAACTAATGAAATTCATTTTTTTTGTAGATTGTGTTATATCAAATATAAAATTGATAATAAAAGTGACTAAAACAAGAAACAACAGAAGTTAATTTCGACAACAACATTTCAATAAAATTAATTTCCTGTGAAAAATATTTCATTCACCTCTAAACTATCTAGACCCAAAAATCCAATTCACAATGGAACGAGAAACCCAAGTTAATCTAGCCTTTTTGTATGTTCTTGTGAACAGACGTGAAAATGGTAGTACGACTCTGCCGAACTCTAAAAACCTGATTCGGTTCCCAGCGGGGCAGGCACAAAGTATGTGCTCTGCTGTTTCTTCATTTTCCAAACAGAGGCGACACACACTGTCTTCCGACAGTCCAAGTCTCTGCATATGATGATTCAAATGACAGTGACCTGTGAGAGGGTCTGTTAGACATCCTAATTCATCCCTACTGTGATCCAACAACTGTTTGGTATCATGCAAGGGAATGGGTACAGCAAAGGATAATTCGAGCGGAGGGTAACCCCAGCTAGGCTGGTCAAAGGAAAAGCAGAATGTGGAACACGACAAGAAACCAATATTTAGATCAACAAAAAGTATTAGACAAAATATAAGGGCAGCTAAGGACCTCAGAGGACATTTTGCAACAAACTGAATTTTTCCACCATGGGTGATTATGAAGAACTTCGAAATTTGAGGTAGTTGATTTCCGAGTCGAAACTCTAAAATACATTGAAAACACAAATAATCACACCAAATTCTCGTCAAACATATATTTCCAAATAATAGAGGCCAACAAAATTTCTAGAAAAATCAAAATTCTTCTTCGCAATATTCGCTATTATAACGTGGGCCACACAGTTCTTCCACACATCACTATTACCTACTTCATTCAATTGATAATTGGTATTTTTCAATATTCATTTACGCAATGAATGGCCTCAGATCACCAACAACAAACATAATAAATCAATTGAATTAAATAATGACTACGCAATTAATAAACTTCGTTAGTATCAAATTGACCTTTTTTTTAACAAAGTTGTTTTGACATGTATTGTTCTTAGAAGTAATTCTCAAATTCTACGATGACTTCACTTTTTTCAAAAAACTAGGTTTTTCCTTATCCCGTCACAGTCAGTTAATTCTTAATCATTACGGAATTATGGGCAATAATGACTTCAGTGTTTGAACAGATCTGTTTGAAATATGTTTTTCCGTTAACCAGCTGTCGAAACTTGTGCGAGCTAAGGACTAACGAGGTCTTACCTTTTAACGTGTAATTCTCAACATGGGTTGGTCGATAGCAAAAATCGATCGTCCGACCTTGCGTATCGATCCACCGGCTCACACAGCGGTCGATTGAGTGAGTGAAGCAAACCACCCATGTCAATCCACCAGGCTACCGTCTATTCATAAATTATATGCACTCTAGTGGAGGAGATTCAATAACTTTATTCATGTTATGAGGAAGGTATAGTACTTTTATAAATAACAGGTCAATTTTCATACATTGTCTTTTTTAAATAGACATATCAATTCATCTACCTTCGTATGACTATATCATTGATGGGGAAAAATATATCACAAGTTGTGTCAAATTAGTGGAGAGTACAAAAAATGTTTTCAAAAGTTAATTGAAAAGTTTTTTTATATATTTTTATAAAATAATATTTCAAGTTTATTACTATATTTATGGATGATGCCATCCTTATCATTATAATCTTTCTAGACAAACACACCGTATAGCAATACTAGTATCTCGGCTATTCATAGTTTTTTTTTTCATTACAGAGAAGATATGGAGAAAGTCAACATTCAATTTCACGATAACGGGACAGTGTCTTTTCAACACAAAAAAATTCTACAATTCGTTCCAGAACTTTCGGCCGATAGGAACAAGAAAATTGTTGTTCCAAACATCCCTCTCCTGGTAAGTAAATATAAATATTCGTTTTCCCAAAAATATCATATACGCAATAGGTATGTAAATCATTACCCAAATGAACTTAAAAACCTTAGAAATTACTCCATGATGTGAACAAATGAATAGAAACAAACTCTCGAAATTGTTTTGGTGTATAACTTCTTATAAGAAAAAAATGTTCTTCATCTCGATTGAAATGACATTTCAATCCAGTTAGTACCTAAAAGTGCCTAATCTAACATAGTATCGTAGGACTTACCCCTAAAATACTGAAAAGAGAATTTCCGTTCCTCTAAATCCTGAAATTAAGGGGGGATGAAAGTCATCATTCTTGGATTTCACGACGAATATTCATAATGCTTCAGGCCTTCTAATGAAAGTGGAGTATGATAGAGAAATACCTTCACCAATGGAAAGCTCTCAGTACAAATTGCCAGAATCAGTTGATCACACTAAATATTATATGTCCCTCCCCTGGAACACTTGCTGTTCCTCTGAGTTCTGAAATCAAGGGGTAAAGAATTTCTTCCGTCTTGGGTTTTACGATCAATATCCATAATACTTCAGATCTTCCAATATCACTGGAGTGTGACAGAGAAATACCGAAATAGCATCCACCACTGACAAACCCTCAGTACAAATTGCTAAGATCATCTGATCAGACTCTGTATTATAAATCTTACCCCTAAAAGTCTGAAGAGAGAAAGGCCGTTCCTCTAAGTTCTGAAATCAAGGGGGCGATGAATCTCATCCTTCTTGGATTTTACGATGAACATTCAGAATGCTTGAGACCTTCCAATATCGCTTGAGTGATATTGGAATAGCATCCACCACTAACGAACCCTCAGTACAAATTGCCAGGATGAGTTGATCAGACTCTAAGTTGTTCCTCTAAATTCTGAAATCTCATCCTTCTTGAATTTGATGATGAACTTTTAAAATGCTTGAGAGCTTTAAATATCACTGAAATATGATAGAAAAATACCGAAATAACATCCACCACTGACAAACCCTCAGTACAAATTGCCAAGATCCTCTTATCAGACTCAGTATTATATATCTCACCACTAAAACACCGAAAAGAGAATTGCTGATCCTCAAAGTTCTGAAATCAAAAGGCGATGAATCTCATCCTTCTTGGATTTCACGATGAACATTCAGAATGCTTGAGACCTTTCAATATCACTGGAGTATGATAGAGAAATACCAAAATAGCATCCACCACTGACAAACCCTTAGTACAAATTGCCAGGATGAGTTGATCAGACTCAGTATTATATATCTTACCCCCCTAACACACTGATGAAAAAATTGCTGTTTCTCTGAGTTCTGAAATCAGCGGCGATGAATCTCATTCTTCTTGTATTTCACTATCGATATCAATATCATTAAAATACGAGAGGAAAATATAAAAATAGCCTTCACCACCGACAAACCCTCAGTACAAATTGCCAGAATCAGCTGATCAGACTCAGTATTATATGTCTAACCCCTAAAACACTGAAGAGATAATTGCTGTTCCTCTAAGCTCTGAACTCAAGGGGCGATTAATCTCATCGTTTTTGGATTTCCAGAATGCTTGAGACCTTTCAATATCACTAGAGTATGATAGAGAAATACCGAAATAGCATCCACCACTAACAAACCCTCAATACAAATTGTCAGGATCAGTTAATCAGACCCAGTATAATGTGTGTTATTCCTAAAACACTGTTTATACCATGTTAAGATTATCTGTATAAAAACTCCATTTGTTTCAGACATTAGCGACGCAGGCAAACAGTATGAATTATTTTGTTCAAAAAGCCATCTCGATCATGTTAAGCATGAATGGATTTGAACCGTTCGTTACCCTCACAGCAGATGAATTGGTTTTTGGTTACGACGACAGACTTGTGTCCCTTGCTCATCAATTTTATCGAAAAAGCAAACGACCAGGCGAAAAAATGGGCCTGCTCATCAACGTGAGTATCAACTTGTGAATATCAAAAATATGAAAATGCATTTGATTTGGGATGGGATGGGATGGGATTCGAGTGATAGTGAATATTGTTCAGTTTCTGAAAATATTCGTTTCAGTTGTTAATTTAAAAAAATGAGTTCTATATAAATGAAGAAGATGAAATCACATTTCAATTATTGTTTTCCAATGCTTAACTTTTGTAAGTGTGGTTATAGGAAAGTGACAATAGCGACTTCTCTAACTAACCATTTGTGGGGGCTTTCTTCAGCTTTCACGGCTTTCCTATGACCCACCCCTATTGATTGGATCCATGGCAGATCTGTCTGTCTGGTATTGAATCATATAAAGACAAACACAATATAACCTCAGCTCCCTTTTTGAATATTGACTGAACGTTTTATTATAACTCATCATTAACATCGCTCATATCAATATTCTGCAAAGCAATAACCTTGAGGAAGAAAAAGAATAATGAAGCCTGTTTTAGCGGAATGGGACCCTGCCAGAAGTTCATAATATCAACACAGGTGTGAATGGAATGGAAGGATTCGGACTGATAACAAAACTGAACGGGAAAAGTTTTCTTCCCTTCTGGGACGAGGAACCTTGTAATAGTCTGAGCGGAAGCGAAGGTTCTTTTTTTCCGCCAAGATATTTTACCAAAGCAGATATTGTTCATCTTTATGATAAGGATTTGTGTAGGACGCTACCTTTGCAATACCGTGGCCCAGTTACGAAACATGGTGAGTATGATAATATTTTGTACCGAGTTACAACACTTTTGGAATATTTCGAATAATAAATATATGTATTCATCATTCAACATCATGAAATACTTTAAAAAGAACAACGTTTTATTTTATTTCTCAAAGTTACATCGTATCAGAGGTATTTTAACATTTTAACTCAGGCAGTCTAAGATTAAACCCTACTAAGAATATGACATTTTCACAGCCCACATAATATGTAATGGAATGGGATAGGATGGGATGAGATGGGATGGGATGGGATCGATAGGAACGATGTTCAGTTCCTATTGTCCAACCCATGCTAGGAAATAGAACTAAATTTTTGAGTTTCAGCTACATTTGTGAGAATTCATGAGGTTTTTAGAATATAACTATTATATTATCATATATTATATTATTATATATATTTATAATATATTTGTCAAAATTATCAAATCTTGGACAGTAATATTTAAGGCATTAGGAGCGGAGTGATGAAAATTAGCGTCGTCTGCAAATAAAATACCATAAATGTAATCAAGGGATTCGAAACAGTTATTAATATAGATAATTAAAATAAGTAGCCCTAGAATTGAACCTTGATGTACACCACAAATAATTTAATGCTAAGAGGATGATGTGGAATCATGAAAAACCGCGTGTACAAGTTGAGTGATATATGATAGAAAAAAAATGCAACTCCCCTGACACCATAATATTCCAGTTTCTCAAGCAATATCTTGCTAAGAGCAAGTTAAACTCTCTCAAAAGCATCGAACACATCACATCGTCACAGCATGTTTTATCTACCACTGATATCATTTTAAGTTTATTGAATTAGACTATTTTCTTGTAAATTCAGATGTGATATAACTTAAATCACTTTCCTCATACCATAATTGAAGTACACGAAGCTAGTTTTAGTTATCTCCTACTGATGCTAAGTTTTAGATGCTACCATAATGTATCAAAAGAAACAAACTAAGGAACATGTGTCGGAATAACCTAAAAAATGGCAAATAATTGAATGATGAGAAAACACCTTCAAAAACAAGCTTTCATTTACTGGCTCCCAAAAGAAGAAAATAACAGCTTTGTCGTGTAAAAATAACCTAAAAACTAGCGATGAAGTTGTTTCATTAATGGAACAACAATTTAATTCAAATAGCTTTTCCAAAAACTAGACGATTCAAATGAGTTAATGTTGCGCATGTATTAAAATAATTTTAAATGTCGTGAATAACCTTCAGATCTGCATTCACTTTTTTTCAGGAATTTCTGCAGACCTCTACACACCGCCAGACACCACCATGGAATCAGTAGATAAATATCCGGAAAACAAATGCTATTGTCCACGTAATGAATACTGCCCTCCTAAAGGACTTCAAAATATCAGCCCTTGTCAGTTTGGTGAGTGGGTTTGCGATCAATCCAATATTTATAACTGGATGAGCGGAGAAAGTAGATACTCACGAGGTTTTTTCGAAAAATAAAGTAAATTTTTATTTTTCTCAAAAAATATTCATTGATTCATCAATATATATTTTGACCCCTTCAAAGTAGTCTCCCTGAGATGAAATATACGTGTGTTTATCTCCCTAATCGTCGCGAAACGCCGTCCTTTCAAGGGTATCTTCAATCTTAGGAACAGGAAAAAGTCGCTGGGGGGCAAATCTGGTAAATACGGTTGCTGAACATTTAGCTTATTTTTTCAACAGACTTCGTATTATGAAAAAGCATGCAACTCAAGTTCGATTGAAAGAACAAAATCAAAACCTTCACTGTATACCGAGTGCTCACTTTTCCTATAAAAAATATATTTTTTATTGATTTTCAGCTTACACACGAGAGCTGGGAGATAAATAGTTCGTTCTCAGGAGATAAATCAAATACATAAAATTATTTGTTCACAGATGCTCCCGTATATATCTCTTACCCCCATTTCCTTGATGCCGATCCAAGTTTTATCGAACGTGTTGAAGGACTCAAACCAATTCGAGAAAAGCATCAATCGTACTTCAAAATTCAACCTGTAAGTAAATGCCAATTCATTTATTTTTGTTCGTATTGAAATGATTGTGCAGATTTTCAAATCTAGGAAGAGACTTGAGAATTATCTTCCCCTCTCTCTTTCTCTCGCTCTCATAGTGTTTTAAGGAACGCACATCAAGTGGGTGGAACCCTAACGGAATTCAGAAAGCTCTTCCTACATTTGGCAAGCTATACACTAGTGTTGCAACTCATATGAAAAAAAAATTCAGGCAAATCTATCTACAAATATGGCTAACTTCATATCCATATGACGTTACACTGTTTCGTGTTCTACAACGTAATGATATAAATTCAGAAGTAGCTGTGAGTGATGATGGCACTTACAGAAAATAATATGTTAGGTTATGTTGTTATGTATGCAAATACATGACTACAATTTATGCAAATACAAATCTACAATTGTTAACGGTATTTATCATCATGTCGGTGTTTGTCAGTTTGTGTGCGTTGTAAAGACTTGAACTCAAATGTTCACTCCTGCCAAAAGTTATTCGCTCTCTCTGCTCGATTAAAATATGTCGAACAGAGACAGCGAATAGCTGTCTTATCACTCAAAATGTTCTCTCCCACAAACTAATAGTCCAACAGCTATGAAATTTGTACACGTGTCTTTTAAAGCTTAGTGTCAACTAAAAATAATATGGATTCAGTACTAGTATCGCCATCTGCGTGTTAGCCTATGAACATTTAAGCCTACTTAATATGCTAATGAGGCAATTACAAGAGGTCTCGCCTATATATAACCTCGCGCTCTCAGCTGCACCTTATATAAATTAAAACTGGAACCTCTGGCGTAAAATGAATCCAACACAAGCATTTTTCCCAATAAACAGAAATGCAATGACAGAAATGCGAGAAAAATATTGCATTTCTGGTGATTGGGAAAAGTGCTTTTTTTAGAGCTTCACCTAACCTTCAATTCGTCTGGCCAGATGTAAGAACTGTCAAATATGTCCGGTTACTGAGGAAATACCCTCTTATGGTTACCCAAATAACATATATAAAATTTAGCTTTCATACTATACCGTAATTACACATACAATTCATTGAAGCTGAAAGGTAACATATTTACTACCTGTTATCTGCTGAAGTCACGATGATCCAAACTTCATGGTAGGTTATCGTTTCCTACCTTTGTTTTATCCATCCATTGATAAACTTTCAGGTTTCACAAAATAACGAAGGTCTGACGTTCAAGAGCTCATTCTCAAATATGTCAAAGATACATTGCAACAATAAGAACAAAATCAAATATATCGCCTGCAAAGAAGTATGAATTCACAAAAACCAAATATATTCATTTCAAAATGTACCCTTCAAATTATAGATACTCGATAATGATATCGAATATGTTAAAAACACTGAATTCAAAGGCATGATAATTGACCAGAGACTAAATTGGCAGTTCCATATGTAACATCTGAAACAAGGTTACAAAAATGGACTGAACCTAATGAAGATAATGGCTGGAAAACAGTACCTAAGGTTAAGATTCTACCATTATATCACAATCTATAAATCGTTGGTTCGATCGAAATTGAATTCTTCCCAAAAAATCGATCCTGAAAGAAATTGATGCAATTCATAGCATAGGAATTAAAGACAGTAAAATATGCTACACATATTTCAACCGACTAGAATAATCATGTACACCATAACGCCATTGCAAATCGATTAAGCTCAACTTATAGATGGAGAAAGATGGCAACAGTACCAGTTTATGAAAGACGCAATCGATATTCAACAGATCTAGATCTATAGCATTCAACCACCTCCCCTTTCTTCGGTACTACTTTATAACCATCTTGGCCTCCGACAACTTGGTTAAATCAATGTGGACATTAGTCTGACAGGACGTAAAAAACTAAAGACGACAATAGGGTCTTCGTAGCAGCTTTCAATCACAGATTACGTAGTTGTTAACATGTAAAACCCCTAAAGGTTCAGAGTAACCAATATTGGCTTAGAGTTCCGTACCAAAAACGCTACCACTACGTCACTGAGGCTGCGGTGGATGACAGAAGTTGAAACTTCTATTAGAACTTTGGGTTAGGTTCGGTTAAGTAAGGTTAGGTTAGGTTAGGTTATATTAGTTCAGAGTTCATTACCAAAAGCACTACCACTACGTCACTGAGGTTAAGGTGAAAAACAAAAGTTGAAACTTCTATTTAAACTTTAGGTTAGGTAAGGTTACGTTAGGGTTACATTAGGTTAAGATTAGACTAAGGCCAGGTTAGGTCATTTGAGACTAAAGACAGTAAAGATAGATATGGAAGGAATTACCCTACATGAGAGGAAGAAAGTAAATAATATGCCTCATGCAATCTTGTAATTGTATAGCCAACGTCTCACCGACTTTATCTTGACAAAAGACCTCCATATACAACAGAGACATGTTCATACTGTTTAAACACGCTAGAAGAAACTATTACATGGTGAAATATGTGTTGCGGTTTCGTAAACTGTTTAATGAAAATCTCACAATAAAGTATTACTGAGTCTTCAGACGCCAAAACCATTGAGAGACATTTTCGGAGAAAGTTGCGATAAGAATTACTGCTGTTTTTAATAGTACAGGCATTGTACATGAGATCTAATATTCGTTTTCAATTCAGTGTATTATGTGAAATTTTACTTTGTGAATAATGATGTTGCTGAAACTCACGTGGTTTATGCTTGATGAAATAAAAAAAACTGTTTCAGCCATTTGTTTTGCTTTTCAGAAACTGGGAGTGCCAGTAGAAGGAAAGATACGAGTGCAGTTGAATCTAAAAGTTGATCAGGCCCCATACATCGTTGCTGTACGAAATTTTCCAAGTATGGTGTTTCCCATCATTTGGCTAGAAGAGGTAAGAAGTTAATTAACTTTTTATAACACAGCTGAAAGAAAAAATAGTGAATGTGAAGATAAAAAATGTTTACCTTGAGTAAAGAGAGATATTATAATGGGAAAAATTTTAACAGGGACATAGCTGTAAGCAACAGCTATATGTCACATACATATAGTTAACTGGGAAACATAAAAACATAGAGACAGGTTGTTAGAAAATGAAAAGTCGTGGATCTTCAGATTGTGGAAGGTGAAAAAACGCAAAAAAAGGCCGATAAAAAAATTCCTACGGTATTGTCATACCAAGTCAGTTTCAAGAGAACCAGGTAGAACATTTGCAAGATCTGCTTACTGTGCCTTTGTAGATGCACATACAAGATATTGTACTGCCTTTTGGGAAGTAGGTAACAAAAGCATGCTGCTTTTACAGAAGCGAGCTATTCGGTGTGTGTGCAGGACAAAGTTCCTAGAAGTCCTAGAACACTGCAAACCAGTATTCATTAGGTTTGTTCTGGTTCTACGAAATTCAGGTTCTAGGACGTCAGGATCATGCGCAGTAGATATAGAGCGTTCTGGTTTATTGAGGATAATTTCGGACTGATGAATCCTCTGTTCTGGTTCCGACTGCGAAATGATCCTGAACTGTTTTGAACCGTCTAGAATTGTTCTTTCGAGGCTGGAATATTGAGGCCTGTTCCCGTTGCTCATGCGCATTCATGTGAAAATTTGTTTGGGCTATTTGCTAGGATGTTTATTTATTTATTTGATTTGAATAATTGATGGTTGGGGTTAGACAACATTTGAATTGACTATAATATAGAGGTCGGAAAACCTGGAGTAAATCATTCCAAATGGGGTGAAAATTAAATTTTTGGAGATGAAACTGGAACTTTTGTAGTAAAAAGTATATATTTTTACTTTGCTATTTTATAAACCTGTTAGTATTTTTTCCAACTCAAACAATTTAGCGACATATGCAGACCACGCCACCTCACTCCCCACCACTAAGTGTTCTCGAGTTATATCATTGCGCAGTAAAGCACGGCCCCCGGCTATTTGCACAGTCCATGCCATGCCGTCAAGATATAAATACATTGATGAGTCAGAGAGCGAGGATTCACTAGTTAGTTGCTGACAAGACTACCATGTTATCATTAATCATCGATATATCGACCAAGGTAAGCCGCAATTTGAAAATTCAATTCAAGTATTTTATAACTATTATTTTTTGTCTTCCTTAAGATGGCAGCAAATAAAAAAATAACATACTAAGACGAATTCCTTGATCACGATTTTACACAAATAGAAGACAATGGTACAATGAAACCACAGTGTGCTGTATGTATGAAGGTACTGACTTCAGAATCTTTCTAAAGAAGTCAATTGAAGAAACATTTAGATAATCTGTCTTCCAAACCGCGAGAATACTCTGCAAATTTAGAAATATCTGTTGAAAGACAAAGATTGAATAGCAAATTGTTTGGTACATTTGATCAGCGTTCAGCATCAAGGGCTGGTTGATTGCTCGAAACCATACAATATTGTACCACCATTATTATTATTATTATAATTTGTTACAATACCCAGAATTGTCAACCCTCAATTGTACCCCAATGGGTTTCATTTGTCATATACAGTTGTTAATTATGTTACCGGCCAAACCCGATTTTAGGCCAAACTAGTTTTACCTAGGGTTAACTAGTTTATCCTATATGCAATCGGATAAACCGGTACTGACTAGGCGAAACGGGTCTGTCCTAAGAATGAAATGAGAAACTAGTTTAACCTAGGAGGAACTTGTTGGGCCTGATATGAATAAGTACACTTCAGGATAAACTAGTTTGGCTTAGGATGAACTGGTTGGGCTTTATATGAATAGGTACACTTCAGGATAAACTAGTTTGGCCTAGTCTATTCTATGCTAACAGGGACAAATTAAGCGAGTAGGTACGTGTCGAGACCTG
>WOGN01000425.1:0-25173 GCA_015342105.1 Leptinotarsa texana
TGAATCATGTTTCGTTCGAATCGATAGAGCGAAAGATTCGAAAAATTAAAAAAATTGGAAAAAAGTCGAAGTGACAGTAAAGAGTCCAAATTTCGAGCAAAGGTATAAAATTGGAAACTGAGCACTTTTTCTCTTTGGCATTTTTCGAAATTTCCAAAAAAAACTGATTTTTTGAGGATTTTCGGAAAAAATGTCAAATTTGACAGGTTTAGAGTATCACATGACAAAAGGAAAGAGGCTGTTTTTTACTAATTTTTCAAGCACAAACTAACTGCCAAGCCAAATTTTCATTATATCTATTAATAAAAAAAATTTCCATATGTCGCGAACTTTATGTGTGACACTGTATATATAAATGTTGCATAATGATCTGTCAAGCTACTGCGAATAACAGATGGATCAACATTTATTTCATGGTTTATAAAATTATTTTTGTTAATAAAAATATCATCAATGATGGCGTTACAGTCTTTTGTTTCTCTTGTGGAAACGTTAATGCATGAATGGAAACCATTTTCGCTCATTATATTTTTATATAGGTAAGTGTGTTGTGTAATCATATTCTGTAGATTAATATTAATATCTCCTAAAAAAAGTTCAATAGTTTTTTTTATTATAATTTAAAAAAAAATCTGCAGATCAAGTAAGTAGGTTGGCAAATCGATAGATGGGGGCCGGTATGAGGCTGTAATTCCTATTTCAATATTGGTATTCGAATGATTCTGGATAAATGTTATACTCAATAGTTTTGTGTCGATTAAAGAAATGATTTGGACATTAGCTGAAAATTTTGTAAATTAAATTCACTCACCTCTTCTACTTTCCATGTTTCTGATAGAACAATTACGTCCAATTTGTCCAAATTTTCTTGTAAATAAAGAAGTAGTCAAAATTTTTTCTTATACTCCGAATGTTAAAATGAACAATTCCTATATCACCAACTCGTCTGATTTTATCTCCACAAAAGTAATCATGTAAGTCATCATAAACATTTGTGTTTGTTTCCTCATCGTTATCCAAACTACTAAGTCCTTCCAGCATATGTAAGTAAATGAGCTAATATATGTACAAATTTTACCATACACCCAAACTCCAATATTTTAATGTAAATCTAAAAAAACATTATATATAATCATATAAACAGAGACATAAACATGAATATGGAATAATATATCATCATTATATCAGTTTATTGAAATCTTCAGTCTTGACAATAATTATTTTAACCCCAGTATTAGCATAAATATTTCCTGAATCTGTCCATACATTATTTATACCATATTTTTCGATAGCTCTGGCTAAAAGTTTCACTCTTAAACTCGTCAGGTCCTCTCTTATTACTATTCCAGTTCCTTTAAGCATTTTTTTATTGCTGTAAACTTTCTTTTTGGTTTCATGATTATTTGCTTCATTGAAAACACCTCTAGTTTTATGCTCTTCTTTCCTTCCCACTCAGTATCATATCTCTATATTTTGGTCCACTAAATTGATGCCCATTTTGGAAATGATTAAGCGTATAACTTCTTCCTTGGTTCTTTCATTCGGCTTTTCTCTAAAGTTGAATATTCTTAAGTTACATCGTCTTGTATTTTGGTCTACGTAATCAAATCTTTTTTCTATGGAAGATTGATCAGATGTTATTTTCGCTACTGTATCTTCAAGTTGTTTCGTTCTCAGATTGTTTTTATAAACGCTTGACTACTTAGGCACTTATTTATCGATGAATTAACTGACGATTCTATTTCTTCCCTGATTTCTCGCGTGATAACCATTTTTTTTTAAGTTTCTATCAAAGCAGTTGTGTTGATTAATATACAATATAGCAGCAGGATGATTTTCACCTTCCGATTAGCTCTACTAACCTTGTATTTATTTATTTCAACGGAGCTCGGGTTTATACGTCCGCACTACTCGCTTACTACCATGGGTGTCAACAAAAGTAGCTTGAATACTAAACAGGAATTGATTTTGATTATTGCTCGATCATTCAAAAACTCATATGTAGGTGAGGTTGATGATGATTTGGAAATAAATAAAATCGAATGGAAAATGAGACATATTGTATCAGATGATTGAAACAAGCTCAAACTTTTGAGTAGAATAAACAGAAGCGGTCTGAATGCCAAAATCAAGTTGACTTATCGTATGTGGGACCTCTATCATTACGTGGGACTTCTTTGGACGTATGGGCCATCAAAACAACTAACGCTCTAAAAACTCCTCGTGTCATCATCGCATTCCAAAGTACTACCACATCTGAAGATAGAACACAGGATATTACAAAATTCATAACTGCCGATGTCAATAGTATTCGAGTATACTTGAATTCTAAAGTTTATCCATATGAGCGATGAAATTTGAATTTTGATTAAAAACTTGATGCTCCTGCTTATTATGCTTTTGAGAGATTCCAGCGAAGTTAGTATCATAAAGATATGAGTGAACCTCTAATGGACATTGGACAATTCAGAGCGAATCCACCATTTATCATCGATTGTTCCCATCAACCGAATGCAACAAAATCATCAACTATTTATGTAAAGATTGAGTTCGAGACGAAGAACACTAAATTTCCAGACAACACTGAAGTATATACATTAATTCTGCATGATACAGTTCTAACATTGGATTGTTCAGTTCATAGCAGACATTGGCACTTTTTAAATAATTGATACTATTTCATTTTTCCACTCTATCATGTACTGTTTTCTGATTTTATTTGTAACTGAAATATATCAAGTATTGTATTTTTTCCTAATTCATATATCATATTTATTGTTTGGTAATCATTTTCAATTGTATATAATGGGATTTGAACATACAGACTATCTAAAGTAATTTCTTCCTCATAGTCATCATTTTCGCGACCATCTTCAATTTTCTCTCTATTTTCACCATTCAATTCAAAGTGATGAATAATCCATTCTGGCAAGTATGGTTGGAGGCTATTCAGAAATCTTCTCAGGTTCAGTTCAATCATAACATCACAAAGTTGCCACAATTCCAATTCATTATACAAGAATTTGTTACAAACTTCTGCACCACTTCGATAGTTCTCACCATCTTGAAGATATAATTCTATTCGTTTTTCATCATATCATACATTCATATCATGAATGCTTGCATGTTCGGCTCCATCACCCAACACCTTCAATTTAGACGACAAATGTTGAACCGATGATTTAAGATCTACGACATCGATCCAATCTTAACTTGCATACTGCATCCACATATTTGAATGGTGGAACTGACATCGGATAAAAAAAACAATAAGTAACCTCCAACTTGTTTCCATGATATAATACTCATATTCCCATTTTACTTGTAGTTATAAAGTGAGTGTATTCAACTAAGTTAGTAATGTTTATATTTCCATATAATTATCATCCAATATATGAATTCGACTAGAGATCGCATTTTCATGCCAGCAAAACTTTGTGGGCTATGACCTAAAAAAATTCACTATAAATAATTACTATTATTACTCAAGCATATTGAATTTGACTACACATCGCGTTTTCATGCCAGCAAAACTCTGTGGGCTCTGTCCTAAATACGTCATCGTATATTTGCCACTCGAAGAGTTAATAAAAGTTATATCGTCATCACTGAATTGCAACGAAATACGTTTTGGTAGCCATATTTTGAATAATTTTTCATTGCTTACATCTTTCAAAGTTGATGAAATTGATTAACCGTATAGAATAAGTTGACATATTTTTAACTATGTAGACTTCATCAATTGGCAATGATGATAAGGCCTTTTGCTCTAGTATTTTAACCTCCTGTACAATCAAATTATTAATTTTATTCAAGTCTACTTTTGAAAATATGTAAGAAAGTATTAACAATTTCCAACGAACAAATACACTCACCGTCTTCATTTTACTACGAACTGAATAACACTCTACCAATTTCTAACTACTGCAGATATATTGGTGTGCCAGGCATTTCTTTTATATTGAACAGTGCATGTCACCCCCACCATGAAACCGTGAAAGCTCCACATTGTAAGTTGCTACCTACTAGAGATGCCTGACGTCACAGCCAAGCCCACCTTCCAGCTGGATGCGATAACAGATGGCGATACGAATAGGCAGTGGTCGTTGCGCTCTCGTAGAGGGCAGACGTTAACACAGTCCTCGGCCGCCTGCGTGTCACCATCGATAGCGAGGCTAGAGCGATGCGTTACGTCATAGCCTTCACCGCATCGAGAGAGGTGAGGGCACACCGATGAATACGCATTATTCAGCCACACGTCGTGAACATCTCGCTCTCCTACCGTTGAACGGTTGCTGCTGTGACGTCACACCACTACTAATTTGGTGGGCTCACACCGATGGAACATTCATTACTTGAAAGATCTTTCAAGTATGCAGACGTATGTTTGTACATAAACAAGCACATGATGAAATTCTGTACTGTGCATTCACTCACACACACACAATCTCATATGAAAAAAGAATCTGAACGATCCATGCACCAGACACTTCAAGGTCACATCGCTTTGATGTTACTAAACAACAACAAAAAGCAATTAATACGTCATAATGTGCCTAATAATATGCCATTCAGAAAGTTTTAATATTAAGAGTAGTTTGGGAGATATACGAGAAAAAACGAAATTTGATAATTTGGTTTTTATTTTCTCCTAGCTTTATTTTCGAAAGAAATGTAAAACGAATAGTTCTTTCCCATAGCCACTTTTTAAGGACTACACGATAAGCAGAATTTTTCTGCAACGTTTCGTCTTTTAGAAAACATCATCACCTTTATGTTTTTATATGAGCCGAAACTTAGGTATACCCTGTATACAGCAACGTATCAGACAATATGATTTCATAATCATTTCTCGGGCAAAATGAAAAGTGATTACTTAACCTACTTTTCTTCAATTCTATATAGTTCGCGCTTTAAAAAAACATAATGTTCTGTTGTCATAATAATACTGTTGTTTGGTTCCTACTTTTAGATCTTGTTACCTACCTAATTTGTTTTAAAAATGGAAAACGCCAGCTTTTCGAACACTGAAAATATTGATATGTTGTCATGTTACATTTTGCGCCAAAGAAATTGGGTTAATACTGCACGAGCGTAATCTAATAAATATCCAGAGAGGCGACAACCTGGTAAACCAATATTTAGGGTTGGGATTTTCGGTACAAATGTAATTGGGCCATTTATCTATCGAAACAATTTACCAAAAGAGCGGTACATAAATTTGTTAGTAAATAATTTGGAAGACACTCCAAATAATTTGCCTTTAGCGGTTACTCACAACTGCTGGTTTCAACAAAATGGTGCTCCAGCACATAATTAGAATTGTTTGTGATTATTTGAACCGTCGCTTCCCAGGACAGTGGATTGGTACTCATAGTGATTCGAATACATCCTGGCCTGCAAAATCCAGCGACCTAACCACACTAGCCTACCTTTGGGGATATATCAAGAATCAACTTAACTCTCATAACTCTCACATTTTATAAACTAAACTTTTGATATTGCGACTCATCTTCTTAAGTTTTTTCTTTAACTGGCGCCCACAAAAGCAAATGTAGACGAGAATTATGAAAATCGAATAGAACTGGCCGATACTTGATAAAAATCCATATTGAAAAACTAATTAGTTTGTCTTATTATCAAAATCATTGATCTGTGTTCTATTGCGTTAATGAAGGCCACCTCACAATAAAGTTTTTCTCAAATATCTTCCATGTATAGACAGAGATCAGTTGTATTATATGCATTGATTTTTGTAGAAGCTGATACCTTCTTGCAGTTGATGCTATCAATTGTTTTTAAGTTTTGTTTTAACAGCTTTTTTTTCATCTTTTTCCAGCCAAGTTTCTACTTTATTTGATATATCTTCTGAAGTAATAAATGTGACTATATTATTAGATAAATGAAATTCTGAACTGAACCATTCAACGATTTTATCCACTTCCAGTATGTTGGGTTTGAATGCATTTACCTAACGCCGGCCCTGCATCTTACTCACTCACTAAACTGAAGCCTTTATCCTCTATCTATTCGGTGTTCACCTTGAATATAATTTTAATTTCCCAACAAGTTCTACGTCGTCGCTAGTGATGATGGCATTACGCCAAGGAACTACTGGTAAATTGTCAAATCCAAACAAAATAATTCAGAAAAATAATATAACTAAAAAATTGTAATATTATAAAAACGATGACTCCTAGAAAAGGATGAATTGCACTCTATTTTCAGCGAATGGGTAGGGAGTGAGGAATGACCGTGAATTCGGAATGGCGTGATTTGGGGGTGTGGTTTGATCTCGCCTGAGCATTTTTTACGAATAAAAACACGTGTATGATAATAGTGTGTTTGTGTGATGTCTGTTTACTTGTCACCTATTTTTGGTTTATGCGCACATCCATATGCAAACTTGAATCCTACGCAAGCGCTACTCGCAAGATTCAGATAACACATAAAAAAGATTATTGTTGCGTACATGCGACAGTGTTTTGATTCAGTCAAGCAGTGAATTCTAGGCAAAATACATTTACTTCAGTGAATAAATAAAACAGTGTAAAAGTGAATTACCGTTGATAGAAATTCGATAGAATTTAATTATTCTGGAAAATAAAATTTCAACAGATGTCAACTTTTACAAAAAATATATCAAGTTGTCGAAGATGCGTTACAACAACTAGGAGGTTTGTAAAAATTGTAATTTACAAATTATTAATTTACATATTTATTTAGTAATCAGATATACTTCCCTATATCAGATAATATCGTGGAATTAGTTTACGTGGGACGTACAAAGTACGTCAATATAAACTCTATCCGAGGATTCGACTATTTATGTCTTCCATATATGATAAGGTCACATATACTAAAAAAAGATACGTATTTAACTATATTTTAGCATTATATTAGTCTTAGATCAGAGGGTGAGTTAGAAATAGTTTTTTGATATTTTTGTATTACTATTCTACCTAAGTATATTCATCTATTCAAAACTATTACCGTTGTATTTTCTAAATTTCAAACCTATATCTTACTCATCTGCACATATGTATTTTTCAACACGCCTCCCTATTGAACTTGAAAAAAAATGTAAAACAGACATGATGGTCTTTACCAATATACCCCTATAAAACTAAAACGGGAACCTATATAGTCCTCATCTTTTCTGTTTATGTTTTTGTACTTCTGAAATTATTCATCTTAAATTTGAAGGAGTGACTAGAAATCCGTAAGTGTTGATCCTTAAGATGAATATCGAAGTTCATTGTAATTTGAAAGACGATAAGGTTCAACGTTTCTTTGGGATAAAACCTCACTGGCAATATAGGGTAGCTATATGGGGATATCAGCACATTTTGTATAAGTGTGAATTAATAGAGCTAAGTATGGATTTAAGCGATTATCAGAGTTGTAATAAAAAATTTATTTGAGTATCCACTAAAAACACTTTTCCTGTACCAGAACAGCAATATCGAAGCCTTTTTTGACTCAGCTGTCCTTGAAATATAAACCTGAAGATAATGAGCATGGACAAGCATGGATACTATCTAGAGATTGGCAGATAACTCAAACCCTGCACCCTGCTTATCCAAAATATATAGCGATTTCCATGGCGTTGTAAAGCCAAGATTCCATATCAACCATCGTTTTTCTTTGCAGATTCACTGTGAGGCAACTACTGAGACAAGCCAGATAGGAGTGTTCTGTTTACTTAAACTCGGCGTGTCCTTTACGGTCAGCTGAGTCCAACAAGTCATCCGTGGTTCAGCCTAGCATCACTGATAGTCCTTCGGCAGGTCGAAACAGCGCTGTATGGTGCTGGATCACGAATGCTTTGTTTTAAGGCTTTGGTTTCAACTATTAAAAAAAATATGAATCGGAATTGATTACCTAATTTGAAACTTACCTATGTTGGGAAGTTCCTAAGAAATTCTCAATGTTATTCAGGAAATTTGACAAAATCAGAGATACCAGCAAAAATATACCTAAGTTATTTTAATATTAATGTAAGTCACAAAAAGGATTTGAAGCTTTATAACTTCTATTTAATTATCTGCGAGCGCTTTCGTCAGCTGGTTCGTGCAACATCATCAAGGCTCTACTTTAAGTAGAGCTCATCATCTAGGCTCTACTCAAAGTAGAGCCTAGCACGACCAGCTATCGAAAGCGCTCGCAGATAATTAAATAGAAGTTACAAAGCTTTAAATCCTTTTTGTGACTTACATTAACATTAAAATACTGAAAATAAAGGAAAATTAGTTGCATCATTCAAAAAAAAACCTAAGTTATAGCAGAAGAATTAGCGCTTTCGAGAGCAGGCTGTACTAACATCTTAATGGCATCTACATGGCAGTTTGAGTAGAGCCATGAATATGATAGTACAACCTGCTATCAGAAACGCTCGCATGTAATAAGTAGAAATTATTTAGGCTTCAAATCCTTTTGTAAACAAATGCTGTGTGAAGTGCGAACGGATTTTCAATATTTTTTCATATAACTGACAATATTATTTCTATGAAGTCTTACTAAGCCACGGATCGGTATGCACTCCCAAGGATGACGTCATTGTGAAGTTTTATTTAAATGTCCTTGGGGACGGAAGAAAAGTCAAAATCAGCTGTTTATGGTTTATATTGCCTTCTTATAATTTTTGACCAAAATGGCCCCATTTTATGGTGCCTTTGAACATATTTCAATTCTTTGATATAAAAGTCATGCTTAGGCCGAAAGATGATTGCACTAATCATAGTTTCAATTTTCAGACGGGTGAACTCGGGATCAACGAATGTGATAGATACGGCAAAAATGCAAGCAAAAAGTATTGTGATGAACCAGTGGAAACTGATAAGTGAATTAAAAATATATTTGTCCAAGTTTACAAATGATAAGAGCTTCGAAAATGCTCTCAATAAAGAATTTGTACAATTTTTGCAAAAAGTTGATCCAAAAAAGTATGGCAATGATTTAGTTAAATATTTTGCATCACCAACATCAGACATTATCACAAAAAAGTCTGAACCGAATGAGACTAAACAGGAACAGAGTAAATTATCATTACCTGGTGTATTAAGTGGCCTGAATATAAATATTGCAAATAAGGAGAATCAACAGAAAGAGAACATTCCAAGATGGAAAATTAACAAACAACTTGTCTCAAACGTAAGTTTTATCAAATACTTGTTAATCAAAAAACCTATTGGAGTGATATCAAAAATTAAATATAAATAATAAATTTATATTTCATGTGTGAATTATTCTAAATGATGCTATATTTTCATTTCACATTATTTTCACTGAAATAATATTTTTCTTTAGGCATCTGTATCGCTAAGGACAAGTCACATTCTTACATCGTTATCAATAGCTGAAACTGATGCAAGTAAAATTCGACGAATCGAGGATCTCATATCACATCTTGAACAGTATCCTGAGGCAAAGCATAATGCAGTTAAGGTATATCTTCACAATATCACATTTTTTTTCAAACATATTGAATTTTTATGTCATTTCCTAAGTTCACAACTTTATAAGCAATAATGAAAAGAAAAATGAAAATTTCTGTTTTTTACCACTTTTATTTATAACTAACGTTACTGCAGTTTCGTCCTATATGGACATTTTCAAACTTATACAATAAATGCAATTTATTGTATAAGTTTGTAAATTGTAAATAAATACAATTTATTGTATAAGTTTGAAAATGTCTGTATAGGACGAAACTGCAGTTCTCTTTTCATTTTGATTTCCTACCATGTAGTAACAGCTACATCCATCAATTTATTGTTATATAAACAATAATAATATCTTTCAGGAAGGTGCTATTCGTACATTACTACGTATTCGCCAGTCAGCGGAAAATTATGACCTGCAGAGTGCTCTCAATGTAGCATTTGCTTTATTGGGGTATACCGATCCAGTTCCCGGAATAGGCATAAGAGTTCTATCTATAGACGGAGGAGGCGTGAGAGGCATTCTAGTTATAGAGATGCTTAGAAAATTGGAAGAACTTTCTGGAAAACCAATTTATGAAATGTTTGATTTTATTTGTGGAGTTAGTACAGGTGCTATCATTGCAGCACTTTTAGGTAAGACTTATTGAATATTAGATATAAATGAGAATTTGAAAATGGATATATAAAAAAGTTATAAATGCTTTACTGGCATAGGTAAAATAGTGAAAATTTAATTATACCAAGAAAATGTGGAGGATAACATTTAGATATTAACAAAATTTGTTTATTGTTCAACTCTTAGTTGTATTCATGTATTTCATGTCATCCACTTAACAATAATGGATAATATAATTTGAATTGAAAAAGGAAATTCCACATACAATTCCTAAAGATTTAGAGATTTTTTATTTTCTATTCTGAAAAAAAATAAGTTTCCAGTTATAAATATTAGAAATCCATAATAATACTAATAGGGTTTCTGTGAATAGAGAAGAGATACTAAAATATTGGAAATTTTGTGAATAAATCTTTTCCAAATATCAATTTCAGACATTCAAAAACCATTTTAGAATAACACCAAGGTCTTTCGAATACATTATGTCACATTGTCTACTCCAGAAAGTTATTGATCTTTAGGTGATAGATTCAGTATGACAAAATCAACGGTATTCACCTGCTTGCATGTAACTGTAGAAGTTATTTTAAAAAGAATTTGTGAAAATTATATGAAGTTGCCATCTCTTGAAGACAAGCCTCTTATTGTGCTGAGGGTTCAGCATATATGTGGGTTGTTGCATTGCTTGGATTCAATTCAAGTTTTCCGAACATCTGACATATTTCCGGTCGGTAGCAATTTATGTGAACCTAATTATTACATTGTAGGAGATGCAGCTTATCTATCATATGATTGGTTAACTGCACTCTTATAAAATTATGATAACCTGAGGTCTGCAGAAATATCAATCATGCCCAATTCATTGGAGAGAAAATAAGATCAAGTACTATTTGGAAGAATTTGAATTCTATTTTGGACATTCTTCTGATATATTTCGTATTTAATAACCTTGACGGACTATTTAAAATATCCACAAATTTTAATAAACTTCACAATAACTAATTGTGTAATTTTTAAAAACTGTTATAATGTAATGCTATAATTTTCAGTGTTGAAACAGAAATCCTTGAATGAAATCGCCGAAATTTATAAATCTATAAGCACCGAAATTTTTACCCAATCTACCCTGAAAGGGACAAGCAACTTGGTATGGAGCCATTCCTATTATGATACTGCATTATGGGAGAAACTACTGAAAAACCAGTGGGACAATAAGCTATTGATTGAAACTCGTAGGAATTTGAAAGTACCAAATGTGAGTTCAAGAAATATTATTTTAATTTAAATCATCTTAGCAAATTGTATATTTTACAACCTAAATCAAATTTTGATGGCAATTTTTTTTCCAATTTTGTGTTTGCATATTGATCGATTAAACTTGATGTATAAGAAATATATGTTGCGATAATTTCCAGAAAAACAAACTTATACTATATGTTCATGTTATTTGTTAAACAGGTCTGAAGCAAATTGTGTAAACGCTACCGAGTCTTCAACTGTTTTATCGTTTATATGCATCGAGGCAAATAATCAAATATTTTTCTTCCTTTGAAGAAAAAAAAATCCTGGCTAGCAGGTCGTGGTCAAATGGAACCAAATGTAACAAACGTTTCGTCTGTTACTGCGACAGACATCATCATTGGTATGCACGTTTACATTGCCTTTTGGAAATGGCCATTATAATTAAAAGAATTCTTTACAGAAACTGATTTTTGTACTAGTTTCTTTAAGTATACGTAAAAGATAAGGGGGTTTTTCCATCATTTTCAGGATATCTCATTTCAATTGTTTTATATAGAAATTGTATCAGTCGATACTTCGAGAGATTCATAGAGTTTATGTGATGTCACAGTTCTTATCTATATGTAAAAGTAAGAATATTTTTTGACTCTGGTGCTCCAAATTGCTTTCTTGTTGTTGCATGAAGACGACCTAATTCCAGCCTAATTATTGATTGAATAATGACATTTGTCAAATGTAGTAAAGCTAGAATCAGGAGTCCTAGTGCAGCACATTCGTGAATGTTGTTGTTAGGATGCTATCATTTTTAATTGTTAATAATTTCCGCAAGAATATAAATGATATAAATTTTTACAGTCGTAAACTATATTTTAATTCACGAATTTTTTTCGTTCATAATACAAATACATGGTTGATATAATAATAGGGGCCTTTTTCAATTCCTTGTTATATATAAATTGTAATTGGACCAACAGTAATTTTTTTGACACTGAATGCAGCAACATTGTTATAATGAAAGGTTTACCTAGCTAAATAAAAAATCATGGATGTAAGGATAATTATTCAAATATCAAGATGAACATCCACAAAGTTGAATTATTTTCTTTGGTGAAATATTTCAGTGACAGAAACTCATGTTTTTCATGTTGTGTCCACATAGAAAACAAAATTGATGATGGAATACAATGAACGAAACATCACATTGAAAATTGGTTCATAACATACATAAAACACTATAAAAAATTGGTCTGTCTTATTTTCATATTACTTGAAATGGAGGCGGTAGTGCCAAATAAGAAAACTTATCTGGAAATTATGGTTTTTTACGCATATCTCAAAAACTCCCGTTGATGTTCACGATCTGAAAAAATGTTTTTATTAAATAAATTGATAGATGTAGCCATTACTACGTGGTAGGAAGTCATAATGAAGAAAAGATAAACTTTGTTTTTTACCACTTTTATTTGTAACTAACGTTACTGCAGTTTCATCCTATACGAACCTTTTCAAACTTATACAATAAGTTTGAAAATTTCAGTATAGAACGAAATTGCAGTAACGTTAGTTACAAATAAAAGTGGTAAAAAACATAGAAAGTTTCATTTCTTTTTTCTTCATTAATGTTTTGACTGTTTCGGCAAATGGCAAATTTTGCCATTTGCAACCAAACGTGTGCATCTTACCACTTTCAAGGTGTGAGCTAAAAAAAGATATATTTTTGTATGACCAAAGTGCTGTTGCTTGCCTACAATGGAATATCATATTCTAAATGGAACTTTAACAAGGAATCTATCCTCTGTCCAACATAGCAGTGATTCCTCGATTAGAACTAACTAACTGGCGCCAGCTTTCAACCGATTTCAGTAGAAACTGTTCTTTTTCTGTGTTGACTAGTAAAAGTGGTAAATGAATCAAAAATATTGGGACGTGCACCCACACAAAGCCACACATTGGAATCATTTCAACAAAGAGAACTTAATCATTCCTTGCGGAAAGTTTGAAGAAAATATTAGTTAGCTGAAAAAATGTTTAAAATTCAGTTGAACGGAAAGATTTTTTTCGCCAAGAGTAAATTTTGATATGAATTTCGTTCACAAACATTGAAAACTGGCTGAAGCCTGAAACTTGAAAATGCAGTAGTCAGCATTTCCTCAGAATTTTGTTTTATTATTTTAATACACTAATGTTAATTATTTGTGTTGCAGTTTTGTGCAGTGTCAGCCGTGGTGAATCAGTCTCGATTATCAGCATATATTTTTAGAAATTACTCCTTACCATGCAAAGTTCAGTCTCAGTATATGGGTGGCTACAACCATCAAGTATGGGAAACTGTAAGAGCATCTGCAGCTGCTCCCACATACTTTGAAGAGTTCAAAATAGGCAAGATGCTTCATCAGGTATGGACTAATGTCAAATGATAAATATTCAGTTTACTTATTTCTCAAAAAAATCTGAAATACTCACAACCATTTAATTAAAGATATTCATGGAAAATTCCTTCTTGAAAGTTTTATTGTAGTAATTTTTTTTCAGAGTTCTATATTTATTCTTAAAATTGAGAAATCTTTTCTGATGGTATTCGTTTTCTCAGCCCCAAAATTGTTTACTTGTACTGCCCCCTATATTAATTTATATTATTACTGGTGTAATAGGTACACTACTTCTAAACCATTTATTATGACAAATATTCAGTGTTCCATTAAATCAATTTTAAAATCGATTTTCAGTGAAATTAATATTTTGAAAGTTACTTGATAGAAACAACTAATATATAAGAGCAAGGCCTGTTTTTCGTAAGATTAATATGACATAAAAATCAAGTAGATAACATATGTGCACTTTGAAATGTCATCATCATAAGTTTACAATCGCGAATTATTTTCCTGCAGATTTACTCTGCTCAAAAACTACAAAAGTTTCTACAGCTGTAGTCCGCTACATTAAGAGTACAATAGAAACAAATCCGATGTTGCCATGTCCACAAATTTGTGCAGTCCTGGCCAAAATTAGCAGAATAACTCGGCTGAATGCTACGTATATTTTTAAATATATTAAGATCAGTAATTTCATTTATTAAGTTGGCTTAGTCAACAATTTTTTGAACTACAGTCTTGGATATATTCCGTTATGTTCTTTCTACCTATGGACGGGGTAATAAATATTCATGATTCTTGAATTTTACTAGTTGGGACTTCCATTGTCTAATATGATATATACTTGTGATGCACTGTTTGGAACCTTTGGTGTAGTAATAAATATTACTGGAGTTTTATCCCAACACCAAACCGTTATTTTTAACACACCGACACGTGTTCAATCAAAAAGTGATCATCTTCAAGAAAAAGATTAAACTAACACTGTTGCCCTTATTTATGCCTCGCAAGGATGAGACGCCTTCAAAGCTAGTGCTTACCCTTACCTACGTCAGCGGATTGTCGGCAAGAATAAGAAGAATTGGGTAAAAACCTGATAGAGATCCGGAAACACCATCCGTAGCAGCCTCACAAAAAACAGGCCACCAAGCGCGGACTGCAATTCCAAGAATTGCATTTATCGAGTACCCTGTGAGTGCGGCAAATCCTAAATATGAGTCCCGAAATGCTCCACCTACAGTAATCCAGGACGAGGATTTGAGGACCCTGACCAGTCACCAACGGTGAGTGGGATGGCGGAAGAATTGTGAGTTAGCTTCCTGAGGTTTTTGCCAAAATGATCCTTTTTGGATCGGATCGTCACGTGTGGTGAAAAGTGAATCCTCTACAACAGGAGACTTTCGAGATAGTGGTTGGACACCTATAAGCCACCCAGGCATTTCCAAGAGGTGAAAACCCACGAAAGAAAGACCATGGTTATTGTATGGTGGTTAGCGGCTGGTGTGATAACAGAAGAGGTTCCATCCCACCCCAATGACAACGGCCTTCTTCGACTTCATCGAATCCCGAGTACTCACTTTTCATACTGACAGAATTAATCGACTTGTGTTACATTGCCACTGATTCAAATGGTGCTCACTGTGATTGAATGAGTATTCACTGAGATATTACAGTTTGAACTGGACTCAAAAACATACACAACTTTTGAAACAACCTAATACATTTTTTATTTGTTTATAATTGAATGGAATAAATTGAAAGATGTTGAGAATTGCTAATATATTTGACACATTTTTTGATAATTTCAACAAGGGTACTCGTATATTGAGTAATCTAACTCATTAAAAATTACTTACCAATTTTTAAATATAACAATGATAAAGAAACAATAATCACACTTAGAAAATTATTCAATCATTGGCACCTTGAAGTTTAATCTGAAGTATTTGCAATTGCAATTAATAAGTGTTTAATTTAGGCATAACAAATGAGTTTATTATGAACATATCATAGAAGGAATTTATCAAAAAAAAAATTATCAAGTAAATATTGCATTATAACTTGAAGCATCAAATGAATCATCAAATCTAAGAAATTAGTGAAATTTAGAACACCATTAACTAAAGTTATTTATGTTATTATTTAGTAATGGGTTCAATGTTATAAAGGCATGTCAAAGTATTATTTTATTGTTCATTTCAATACTATATTATTCACAGGATGGTGGTATCCTAGTGAACAATCCAACAGCAGTGGCCATACATGAGGCAAAACTGCTGTGGCCCAATACTCCAATTCAATGTGTTGTATCATTTGGTACTGGCAGAACTGTTCCCAATCCAATGGACACCACTGCAGAATCGCTGACCACACCAATAAGCAACTCATCTTGGAAGAAAAAATTCTTTGCTATTTTGGATAGTGCTACAGATACTGAAGGTGAGTAAGCGATTTCCAGTATCATGAATGAAGGGTTTGAGAAATGTATTAAAAAAAAAAGATTTAGTACTAACTTCTGAATTCTCAGTTAAATTTTACTTATTCCATACACCGTGAGCTGTCTAATTTCGACCGTCCCTCAAAAGCAAAAAAAATGTATACAACATATAAAAATTAAATCTACAAATGACAGTGGCTTATCCTAATTGGTAAATATATTACAGTTTGTGTGAATGTGTGTGTGTATACAAAACGAAATTAAAAATCAAAAATTATTTATGAATGTTAGGAAAGCATATGTCAAAACTTACCTTGAACTTGTTCCGTTAGTAGAATTGAGTTGAGCTCAATATCTTGGTAATAACCACAAAATTTTTACTATCAATCCAATAAAGATAAACAATGAATACTAATTCATTTCTTTGTGGTTCTTGGCAACCATCTGATTTGTCCATTTCTTCCAAGTCTCCGGAAAACACTACATCATGGGCTCATAGTGTTTTTCCTCCATTTTTGTTGTTTTATTCTTCAGGACATGATGTGGGATTTCCATAAATTACTTACCTCCTGTATAAGGTCTCCGTTATGCAGCCTTATTTTGGTCAGGTGTCCTCTCAGTAGACAGTGCCCTTTAACTATTTTGAGCCAATCCCTGCTGTGTGGAAACAGTTCTTTAGTTCTCTTCTCGGATGGTCTCTTTATGAAGATTTTTCTATGTTATCTTTGTATTTCTTATTAACCCATTTCCTGATCTTGTCCCATATCAAATATTTGGTACTTGTCTATGACGCCTGAGTGTTCTGGCATTCAGTAGAGAGTCAATCTATTTCCATCTGCCAGTTTTCTCAGTTGCTTGACCACCAGACATGTTATCAATTTGTGAGGTTACTCTCTATTTATTATGTAACTTTCTTTTATTAAAACAATCTGTTTTAAATGAATAATTTTAGTTACTTTTACAAACCCTAACATATTAATATAATAACGATAATATACTATTATGTGTTGACCACGTTTATTCAAATACAGTTGCAAAAAATAGATCAAATTTGTTTCAGGAGTTCACACAATGCTGTCGGATTTGTTACCTGGGAATGTTTACTATCGTTTCAATCCATATTTGACAGAAATGTTAGACATAGCAGAAATTGATCCAAATAAATTGGAGCAACTGAAAAGAGATGCTTTGATGTACCTAAGAAGAAATGATGATAAATTCCAAGATGCTGTTAAAGCTTTGAGTAAGAAGAAGAACCCAACCCAAAAATTAGTGGATTGGATGAATTTGCATAAAGAAATTCATGGACTCAATCGGTGGTGAAACATATGTGAATTTCCTATAATATATTTATGTTCCAAACTACCTATTTCCGGTGATTGTTTTGAATTTAACTGTGATTAGCTTAGTTTTAATTGTTTACAAGTATTCATTATACTTTTTATATGTATTGAATGAAAATACAAATTTGCAACTACTTAGTTATTCGAGTTAGTTATTCTTCTTGAAATAATCAACAAGATTGACATATATTAGCAGACTAATCTAGCAGACAAACCCAAATTTTCCTCTTTCATGGCATTTCCGATTCAACTGTCTCTTACTATACAGTGCATTTCTTTAATGTCCCCCCCTTTTATATTTTGAATGGATTAACTCAAAAAATTTAAATTTGGGATAATGAAATTAATGCATGAATACTTTATTTTGAAGTGAAATTGACAGATGAAACTTTCAAGATGGCGACTGGGCGCCATCCTTGCTTCATAACCCTAGAATATAATGTCAATATCTTCAACTACTACAAAATGGTGGAACTTTTAATAATTGCCTGAATACATTGACATTTAACTACATAATATGAGGTAATAAGCTTGATGTCAGTTCAGAAGATGCACGAGATGGTCGTCTTGAACTTCTTGACATATGAACAGCCGCGATATTTCACGCCGAACATTTTCAAACACAGTAACGTTAATATCTCTACACCTTTTGCATCAAATAGGCCAATAAAAAAAGTCCAAAGGTGTCAAAGCTGCCGAGCGGGCTGGCCATTCTATAGGGACTCGACAGCCAATCCAACAGCCGGGAAAAATAGTGTCCAAATAGTTTCTTACTTGTCTAGAGTAATGTAGTGGTGCTCCATCTTGTTGGAATACAATATCCATATCAAATTCATTAGGATTCGCTTCGACGATATCAGTGATGAGAGGGTCAACAGTAGTTTCCAGCATATTCAAATACAGTTTCCCTGTTGAATTTTGGATCAATAAATAGAGGTTCTACAATATGGTTTCCCAATATTGATAGATTGTTGATGTGGTACCTTTCTGCTAGTAAACCGAAAATGAACACATGTATTCACATACTGATATCCCTGACTACTCACACTCTTTCAGATGTTTTTATTTTATTTGTTTTTTTTATAACTATAAAGTGAATTTTCATGGTTTTTGAAAATGAAAAAGAATTATTTTCTGAAACTTCAACCATCTAAAAAAGCTAAACACAGAAATTAATTTTTTTCCATTGATCATTCAATTTATATACAAAATTAATGAATAAAATCTATTGTAAACACTTCTCGTTCACCAGAACAAAATTGCTGTCTCTCGACGCGCATTTCGCTAACCAAGTTAGCATCATCAGGAGATGTAGACGCGCGTTTCGACCACCAAGACTGGTTTTAATCATCTTCTGATGATGCTAGCTTGGTTGGCGAAACACGCTGTGACATCTGATGATGATAACTTGGTTAGCGAAACTCGTAATTTTGTTCTAGTGAGCGAATAATGTTTTCAATAGATTCATTTCACGTCAGAGGTTCCAAATTCCACTTATCACGTTATGAATACAAGTTATTAAATTATGCAGTAGCTTTTCGGGTGAACTTTTCAGTTTGCCTTTCATTACAGCAGATTCTCTATTGATTTAGTTTTATTCATTTTTCAGATTGTGAAAGATCATACACCTTACTAACTTACTTACATATTCACTCTCGCTTGTCTGAATTCCAAACTAACCTGCATTCTGAACCGATCTGGACTGATTTTCAAAACTGTCCTTAATATATATCAAATCACATTCATCAAATTCTTCTCAATAATTGGATAATCCTGAAACTCATTGCCATAATGACGATATGAAGTCACGATCCAGTTTGGATCACGTCTTTCAGAAGCAATAATTGGGAGGACAGTGGCATATATCAAAATGATTCCTGAGTGGGAAATGTGTGAATGTTCCCTTCCTTATGAAAAACGATATAAAATCCTCCTCCAGACATGCAGCATGTGAAATATTCATTAGTTTCAGTAAGTCAAATTTTATAACAAATCATGTATCTTTCTGGCTCTAAAAAACAAAATACAAACTTTATTATCAGGATCATTGGTATGGCATGCGAAGATTCCAGATGACAGAGCACGATTTCTCACTCGACAGTTGATGTTGAAGTTGGCAACAAAACTTGTTTGTCTTGTTAAGAGTTTTGCGACGCTTCCGTAGAAGGAGTAGTAAAAATAAATCGAAACTTTTACCACTGAGAAATGTTTAGAGATGTAAATCATAAATCACAAATGCTTTTTAAAAAAAGTAAAAGTATTTTATTGTGAATTAGGAAAATATTTTCACAAAAAAAATTTGTATTTCTTATATACTTCTATGAGTTGTAGATTGCAGTAATGGATACTTTCGAATTGTAATAGTAAATTATAAGTTAACAAAAAAAAGAACAACAGTAGAACAAAAAATAACTCTTATTAACTGCATATTTCTTGTTTTTTTTATAATCTTTCTGTCAATTTAAGTGGTTTTATCTGGAACACACACGTATAGTTGCTCTACCGGTTACAATAATGAAATTATCTTCTTGTAAATCCCTAAGAACGTCTTCAAATTGATCCTTTGTCACCATCTGCAAAAAATGATATAATAGAAAGGATTAATACATTAGAGTGGGAAATATGATAATTGAATTTCGCTATTCAATTCTAATTAATGCTAAGTATTTCGACTTGAGCAGTGACAATGTCGTTAATGATTTCCATTTTTTAGTATTTTCTACATTTGTTGCTTGAGTGTTCACATATTCTGAATAATTTTTAAGTTTAGCCTTCATTTGATCCACATTAATTTTATATCACACACTTTACCCTTTATATCTTCTACTTCTTTCATGATGGTCATTTTTTTTGAGAATAACAGTTGTACATTCCTCTAATTTCTGACAAAAATACATTTTATTTTTCTCTGGAGAATAATTGCTCTGTATTCTGATGCTATAATATGTAATTTTTTATTGTTTGAATAGGAAAAATATCTTCACAAATATCACACTTCAGCGACCGGTTCATTGCTACATTAACAAGTTACAGTTGTTATATTATCAGAATAGTAATGAAACAGAAACTGGGTGATCCTCGAAGTACTGCCCACACAGTAAGAAAGCTAATTTGCTGTTTGATATAATCGATAAAAAAGAGACCAGCAATAGTTTTCTGCCTACAGAATCATCGAAAGTTTATGATTATAAGTAGTTCAAATGTCCATAATAGCATATAACAGGGTGATTTTCCTTCAACAATATTTGGTAATTTTCACAATCATTGTTTTAGTTTCATCACAACAAAGTAGAGTTTATAAAACATAAAATTCTACTTGAGATCAACACACATAGAAACAACTCGATGAACTGTGAGTATATTATCTCAAATCAAAATGAATCGGAGCAGCTTCTAGGATAGGAAAAGAAAAACTTTAAATTGGTAATACAATTTCTTAAGGGGAACTTCTTGTACTGGCTTCTAGAAAACTAATTCACCGGAAGGTGGAGTCACTTCTGCTCGAGGAAGCAAAATACGTCAAGGTTTTCATGAAACCGTTCATAGTGAAAATCTCGCAGTAAACTGTACTAGCAAGTTCAAATAAATTAGGATTATGTACAAAAGGCATTAAAATACTAAAGGCAGAAAACCTTATGATTCATTTAAGTGAAGGATGTAACTCAGCTTTCCTTGACTGAATTTATTTTTATTCCTAATGAAAATCTATAATATAAATGTGAGTTTGTGAGGATGGATGTATGTATGTTTGTGCCTCTTTTAAGCCTAAACGACTGAACAAATTTAGATGGAACTTTACATAAATATAGCTTATACATCAGAATAACATAGGCTACAATTTACAAAGGTTTTGTGTAATTTTGGTCATAACGATAAGTATTGAGTAAGTCGGAAAATTCTTGCTTCCCAAAAGCTATCTTGGCGTGCGTTGCTTATACCAATGGAGTTATATGCAGATATTGTACTGTAAGATTAATTATCTTAAATAGTTCTAACTGAAAGTCCGTGATAGCATATATCTACCTCTTATGTAGTAGCCACTATATGCAAAATACTGAGCCATAAATACAATTAAATTGGATACTTTATTACAATGCACATTTTAGAATATGTGTCAAATTCTTATAAAAATTGATACAATTGTCGTTTTGAGTATTTAATATAGATAAACTTTAAAAAGTTATCACAATAAGATTTACTTAACACAATGCAGTAAGCCTTGACGCAAAGCCGTAAGCCATTACGCATCGCGTCTACTACAAGACGACGGAGGACGATGCGCAGAAGTAGAGGGCGGTCTAAGCAATGAAGCGCCATCGCCGAGAACATGAACAGACGCGTGTGGGCAGACGTCGTTGACGGTTGTGATAGTTTTGCGAATTTCTTTATAGGTAACATAATTCGATTCTCGAAGCTATTCATTACTTAGTGAAGTTGAAATATTTTTTTGTGTCTGTATTTTTAAAGCAAAAATATAAATTACTATATTAACGTACAGCCAAAGCAACTGAACCTCGAATCCTGAAATATGCAGGTAGATTCTTTGTATAGCGTAAATGATCATCGTGAAAGGGAATCAGGGAATTGTATTGAATACGTCAGTTTTAAAGTTGAAAACCCGAGTTGGAAAAATATTGTAACTTTTTGTTTAAAATGGTCTGTCACGAAACTCAATGTGACAAACCAAATTCGGCGCGGGAGAAGCCGCAGGCAATAACTAGATGTCACGTTTAAAGTACTCATAAAGGCTATTAATTCTAGTGAATTTTTATTTTATGATAACAAATAACTAATTTCTGTACTTACCATATTTGATCCTTCTTTTAACTCGGCATACAATTTAGGGTAACTAATTGTTGGAACTTGACCTTTATCTGTGATGAGTTTTCTAACAATCTGAGCCAACTCCAGTCGCCGTTTACGAGCTGCAGTGCTCATACCAGTTGTTATAATACTGACGTCAATCTTACCAGACAGAGGATCTGTTGCAGATTGTTTCAAAGCTTCACGATGTAACCTGAAAATTCAAATTTGAGATTTTAATAATTCAAACGTGAAAATGTTCGACATATTTGAAGGAAATTACACAAAAAGTGAAGTAGTTAACCTTTTTAGAATGAATAGAAAAATTACATCAATTTCTTTTTTTTTTCATGATAACATTTTAACAGATTTGTAAAACAATATGCAGGGGATATGGCAGTAACAGTATTCCGTTGATTGTAAACAGGTGCTACGATCTAAATTTCTTTGCACAAAATATGTCAAATAACTTAAATAGTTTTTCCCTATGTGATGTCTTAGAGCTCATTTCTCAACTGAAAAATTCTAATGCTTCTGGTCACGATTTTATATCTAATAACTTGCTGGAAAGTTGCCTTTTGAACAATGTCATCCCCCGACATATTTAATAAATCTGTCTTCTGTAAAAGGAATTTTTCCAGCAAATTTGAAGCTTGCAACAGTATGCCCATTATTTAAAAAAGGTGATGTGAATGACCTAGACAATTATAGAGCAATAAGCCTACTGTCAAGTCTCTCCAAGCCATTCGAGTTGAATCTAAAACAACAGTTGACTATGTTTTACGAACAAAACAAGCTATTGTCATCCTCACAGCACGGTTTCACTAAATCCAAGAGTACAGAGTCAGCCCTATGTGAATTTCAGTCGAGAATTGTTAATGCTCTCGACAAGAAAAAATGTGACATGGGCCTTTTTATATATATCTCACGTGCTTTTGATTGTGTGGACCATGAACTGTTACTATCTAAGCTTTATAGATCAGGTGTAAGAAGGGTACCACATGATTTGGTGGTATCTTATCTTAAAGGTAGGAGGCAAAAAGTGCGAATTGGTCAGGGTACAGACGAATATTGTGATATGAAGTAGGGAGTTTCCCAGGGTTCGAATTTAAGCCCTTTTTTTCTTGTTATTTGGTTATGATATAATTACGTTCATCAGTAAAACAAACTCGGTATTCCTTACAAGTTATGCTGAAGATATAAATATTTTGATTGTTGAAGACAACATGGAGGCACTCCATAAAACTGCTGAGGATATATATGATAAAAACATATTGTGGGCTGAATAGACCAATTTGAAAGTCAACAAATCAAAAACTAACACCATATTGTTCAGCAGACGTTGGCAAAGGGCTTTGAATGTGATACTATATGAATATAGTGATAAATCAATTAGTCCTATGAAACTGTAAATATGCTAGGAATTGTTCTAGATAAAAAATTAATATGGAATCAACATATTGATACCTTATGTAATAAACTGAAGAAAAGCTGATATTCTATTAGATTCATGTCAAATCACTGCAGCTTTAGTAACATTATACCATGCTAATTTACATTCACACCTTCGATGTGGCATTCTCAACTGGTGTATGAGTGCTTCTGTTAAAAGGATATTTCTCCTCCAGAAATATGCAGAACTAATGATGACAGAAATTATATACAATTTTCTGAATTGAGATCCAAATGCAAAATTTTAACGAAACAATGATATACAGAATATTTATCGAAAACAATATCATTAATAATTCACGTACCTTCTGGAAATGTGCCAGTTAAAAAAATTATGCCAACTCTCATCCATCTTCAGTATCTTATAATTATGAAGTGAGCCAGAACGGTACCGATATTGTGAATCTTTTTGCTAAATTTTTTGCCTCTGTGTATGTTGACTTCGACCAACAAACAATAACTAAGCCAATTTCGAATGCACTCAATCTCAACAAATGTCATGTTAGTTTAGTTGAAGTTTTTAATGAAATGAGTAAGCTTAAAAATAGTTTCAGTTCTGGGCCAGATGGTGTTCCATCATTTTTACTAAAGAAATGTGTTTGTACCTTGAGTACTCCAATATACCTTTTTTTTAACTTATCTTTGGATTCTGATGTGTTTCCTGTGTTTTGAAAAAACAGTTTCATCAAACCCATTCACAAATCAGGGGATAGATGTAATATAAAAAAATTATAGAAGCACAAGTATTCCATCAGTCATCTCCAAAATATTTGATTGTCTTGTAATAAAACAACTTTCTTGGTATTGCTCCAGCAGTCTAACTAATCAACAAAATGGCTTTTCAAAAGGTAAGTCCGCAGCGACGAATTTATTATTACATCAGAAGGATATATTGGATGCATTTGAGAAGCGGGGTCAGGTCCATTCAATATATATAGATTTTTCAAAGGCCTTTGAAAGGGTCAACCATAATATATTGCTAAATAAACTTGAACCTTTTGGATTTAACGTTACTAAACTACCGTGGGTTGAAAGCTTTTTGAAAGAGAGAATTCAGTAAACAATTATATTTCTCATAGTGTCCGACCGAAAAATTGGTTTCGGTTGAGTTTCGGCAAAAAAAAAAACGGGTTTCGGTTTCGGCGGCAAACCTGCCGAAACTACGACCGAAACAGAAACTGCATTCTGGAGTTCCCGCGCTGTGATCGGTCATGTTCGGTGCGTTGAATTTCATACGAGCGACGAAGACATTTTGGCGCATTCACGTGCCTAATCATATCGTGACTTAGTTTGTGATTTACTTTGTTTATTACATAAATATTAAATACCTATTGTGATAGTTAAGTAATTTTATACCTATGATGTACTGTTTGGAACCTTTGGTGTAGTAATGAATATTACTGGAGTTTTTTCCCAACACCAAATCGTTATTTTTACACCTCGACACGTGTTTCGATCACCA
>WOGN01000426.1:0-25172 GCA_015342105.1 Leptinotarsa texana
TTGTTAGTGATATTAAAGAATTATCACGGATTCAATATGGCAACGTCCATATCCACATCGTGATCTTAGAATGCTTCCATTCACCGGCTTCATTCAGTGAGGTAAATAACAGTCCATTTATTTTTCTACGTCCATGGTTCCAAATGGTATTGAAATTACTATATCCACATGTTTTCTGAAGGTATCTGAAATATATTTAACATCAATTGAGTCCATTTCAAATTCAAATCACTAAATTAAACGCATACTCTATAGATTTCAGGATTATACTGCACTCATCTACATTTTGGAACCTTGACACCAACAAAGTCCCACTTTTACAGAATCCAAAATTATATTGATAGTTTTGTAACTTGGTTGTTCAATAATTTTGGTTACACAAAATAATTTGGCACTACCATTACTCACCATTACCAAATTGAAAGCTTCAGAGACAAAATAGAGGTAAATAAATCGATGTAGAATATATTATATTCATGATAATAAACTCAAACAGTTTCAAAGTTAAAAAACACAGATCGAGTCAACCAATACCTAACATTATTAGATATGTTGTGACCAATAGCTATGGTCGAAAGCGAATAGCCAACTCGTTCGCAATTAGTTTTATGGTGTAAATGGGTCTTCAAGGCAGCCAACTGTCTCAACATTTGACTCAACATTATAATGCAGAAAAATGAAAAATTAGAAACAATGAAATGATAAATTCAAGTGCTTCATCATATTTAAACTTCTTCAGTATCATAGGGCTCTTCATAGATCTTCATTAAGTTCAAAACTTCAACTTCCGCCATTATTCCCACCTAGTATAAGCAAGAAAGCTAGCGCATGAACTATAGGATTATGACAAAGTACGTTATGATACTTTACGTTATGACGCGTTACGGTTTCTATCGATTACGAATATGATCGTTTGATGTTATGATTCGTTACTGTTATGATGCGTTGCTGTTATGATTCATTGTGTTTATGATCGATTGATATTATGATGCATTAGAGTTATGACGCAGTACGTTATGATGAAGTATATTATGATGGATTACGTTATGAAACTGAACATTATGCCGCTGTACGTTTCTATCTTGTACTATATGATCAATTACGATTTCTATTGTTTGACGTTATGATAGAGTAAATTTCTGTTTATTACGATTTCTATCTTGTATATTATGATGCATTAGGTGTCCCATAAATACTGAATAGTATTTGGTAGGTATTCGGTTATTTGGTGAAACCACTATTTAGGGCATGTCTAGAATTAAAGTTCAAAAATAGAACATACAGCGACATCTTTATTATTTAGTTTGAAGTATTTACTACAGTGCTGCTCTCTCTCGAATAAATAACATATTTTTTCTTCTTCGGTTCCTCGGTAAAGTAGAACGTAGAACCCAACTTGATCGATTTTTCATTTTTCTTTTATTGTTTGGAGTGGGCCTGTTGTGGTCGTTGTAAGTAAGGCTTTGTAAAAATCTTCAAACATCATCAAAAAGTATAACTAATCTTTCACATATTTCTTGAATATAGTAACTATTTCTTAATTGCCATCTGATTACATAGTTATTTTTGCAAAATTTGTGTACCATGATAGTAACTTTTTAGGTTATGAACATTTTTATTTTCAGATCAAAATGGGTAAAATAATGAAATCTGGTAAAGTTGTATTGGTCCTTGGAGGCCGATACGCTGGAAGAAAAGCAGTAGTCATAAAAAATTACGATGATGGGACGTCAGATAAACAATATGGACATGCCGTGGTGGCTGGAATCGATAGGTACCCTAGAAAAATCCACAAACGTATGGGCAAAGGAAAAATGCACAAGAGGTCCAAAATCAAGCCCTTCCTCAAGGTAATTTTTTTTAGGTTTTATATAAATAATTGTTTGAGAGTTGAGTCTTAACCTGATAGTTGCTTTAAATTTATTATGCACTGTTGGTTATTATACAAGAACTTGGTTTACAAAGAAGTTCAGAGCATGCATATAAGTTTCTTTCAAATACCAGCGTTAAGTATGACCATTGAATTAGACAGAAATTACGGGAAAGTGTAGAATATAGTAGAGTACCTGATTTCGATGAAATTTTCAGGGAAGCTTCAAAACATCCTGAAGTGGGCTAAATGTTGAAAAGATTTGGACAGTAATAATTGTTCATATAAAAGTCTAAGGGCTCAAGCAGAACACAACAAATAAGATTAAGATCATTTCTTTATTGTTCTTGCCTTATAAAAGTCTTTGTTTAGAAAGTAATTTTGTTTTGTGTAATTCAATGTTTATACAAAAGTACCTTTTTCGAGAGTACTTTTCTTTCAGTTTGTGTCTGAAAGTTACGTCTTTGCATGATCTACACATCTTTTTATAGAGTTACTTGTTTTAAAATTGATTGCTTCCTTCCTTTCTTTGGAAAAGTCCCATCTTTTTTTGTATAAAGATGGACAAGTGGAAATTCAAACTCTTTCTTTCTCAAAAAACAATTTTACACATATTATCTTTCATTATTTATTACAGTGCGGATTTAAGCATGAAAATAAATACTAGGCATATTTTTGGGGCTAGATATTGTCCTCAGATAATTCAAATTGGCTCCAGTTATGGCGAATTACCAATAATAATAGGAAATTCTGCCCCAAGTATCAGTAATAATGAAAACGGTCCCTAGAAAGTATTAGATATTTTGAATTTTGACAACTGATACCTCTGTGAAAAATTGGAATTAAGAGAAATAATGATCCGTTTATTGGATGTGGTATGTTTTTGGTGGGTTTATAAATTCCGCATTTAAAAAAATTATGTATTACGATAAAGTTTTATTTGTAATTCCAAGCATTTTTATTCAAGTTAATGTACTTGTTAAAACCAAAATATTTTAAAACAACATTTGTGTTTACTATTGTACATATATCTGTGAATGTTGAGTGTGGAGAATTATATAGAAAAACAGATATTTTTTGGACTTTTACAGTTTTATTTTTACTATCTCAAAAACAATTGTCCTCCCATCTGTAAACAAACTTGTAACTAACAAACTCAAATTGACATAAAATATACAACATGTAATAAAATCACAAATGATGCTGCAACTCTCGACTCCAACATTCTCCCACCTTTTGCAATGTTGAATTGCAAAACAGCTAACTCATATATCGATCAGGAATCGTGACTAATCTTCCTGACCTAGTACACACAGGGACGGCTTTCTCTGGAACCCTTTCTTCTCCTGTAGTTGAAGATTGTTTGCTTTCCTGATTTGGATGATCTTTGGTTGTTTCTTCTTCATACGGAGTTACTTTGGAATTTGAAATGGGTCATTTTACGAGTTTGCCTAGTATTTCTGGTTCTCCATTGGAGTTTGAAATTTCTAGTGGGTAGATTTGTTGAAATGGGCATATTAATTCACCTGTAGCTAATTTGATTCGAGCTACTCTGGCAATCTTGTCCTTTCCAGGGTAAATTACTATTATTCTTCCCATCAGCCAACTAATTCTCTTGGTATTGTCAGATCCAATCAAGACTACATCACCTTTAACCAACTTATTACATTTTCTTTGTCCTAAATGTACCATATTTGCCAGATATTCATTCCTGAATCTCTCAAGAAGATTTTCTCTAATTTTCTGCAAATATCGGAATCTCTTCTTGATGCTTGTTCTTCCAATTTGATCTATATCTGGTACTTCTGAGGTTGGGATGCTCTGTAGAAAAGATGACGGTGTTATGGGAATTAGTTCATCTGTATTGTCTGAAATGTATGTGAGTGGCCTTGAATTTATAATCGATTCGCAGTCACAAAGCAGTGTCAGAAGTTCTTCATAATTGACTGTTTTCTTTCCTAGATTTCTTCTCAAAAGTTACTTGATCATTCTCACAATACGCTCCCACTATCCACCCCACCAGGGTGCTGAAGGGATGTTGAATTTCCAGATGATTCGTTGAACTGATGAGTGTTTCAAACTTTCTTTCCAATCTAAGTTTTTCATTTGGTTATTGGCTCCCACGTAATTTAAAGTTTGGTTTTTACTATAATTAATCCACTTTCATCCTTTGTTGATTTAATGCTGGCCAAAGCTGCTTATCTTTATTGAGCCACCATCTGGATTGTAATAGACGCTTACAACTACATCCTTGGTATAGAAAATCAGCGGCATTCATATCTCCCGGAACATCATTCCAGTGATTAATATTTGTGCTTGCTCTTATTTCATTTACTTGATTCATAGCAAAAGTGGTCCAATTTGACTTTTTTTATCCATGTGAGAACAACTGTAGGATCACTCCAAAAATAAGAATTCAATGTTTTGAAATAATCAACCTGAATAACAAATTGATATAGCCTACTTCCTGCTGCTAATAATTCCAATCGTGGTAGAGTGACACTTTTTATGTGACTTATTATCGATTTAGCTTGTAATAGATGACTGTGAAGTTTCCATTTTCTTCTATACGTAAAAAAATGCAAGAGGCATATGCCAACTTACTTGCATCACAAAAAATATGCACTGAAGCATTTCGCTGGGATTGATTCAGTTTGAGTAAGGCACGTGGTTTGCTACAGAAATGCAATAATTGGATTTCTTTGGGCCATTTTCTAAAACTTTCAATAATTTTTTCAGAGAATCCCAATTTATTTTTAACATCCACATATCTTGTAATAGTAAATTTAAAACTAAAGTTACAGATGCATTGTGCTGCTGATAATAAACCCCTCTTTGTAGTTGGAATGTTTATTAATTCATTTAATACATGGACATCGCATGACAACGTATCATTTTTGAAATTCCATTGTAACCCCAGTACCGAAGTTATGTTCCCTTTTATGGATAATTCTTTATCACTTTCTAGAAAAATCTGTGGACCATTGTGAACCCATCCCCTTAAATCAAATTCACAAATATTGTTAAGACTGGTAATTGATACTTCATATTCTTTGTGAGAACACAAGGCAACTCATAGGTTTTAGATTTATATTCCAATCATACATAAGTTTAGATTTATAGGTATTTCAATAATACACATTGGTTTACAAGACTTCACATTTATAATTATAGTCCTTCCTCTTTATTTAAAATACCCTTTTTGCAGGTGCTCAACTATAACCATTTGATGCCTACAAGATATTCAGTGGATTTGACTTCGGACTTGAAAGTGGCGCCCAAAGACCTCAAGGATCCAGTGAAGAGGAAGAAGATTAGGTTCCAAACCAGAGTTAAATTTGAAGAGAGATACAAGCAAGGAAAACACAAATGGTTTTTCCAGAAATTGAGGTTCTAGATTCTATAAATTTGACCATTTTGTAATCCAACCACCTTTTTGTTCAAATAAATTGTGGAAAAAAAACAATTTTGGATTATGGATTTGAAAGTACTGTTGAATTTGTACTATCTATCACCTTCTAATCTACCCTTAGCCCTAGTAAAACAATCCAGTATTACATTGTCGTCTATAATTCTTTATTGAAAATAAATTAAAACAATACTATTATCGAATGCTCACTATCAAAATTCCTGGAAACAATGATGATTCTCAAAATTTGAGAAAATTTTGATTTATCCACACCTCTGAATTTAAAATTAATCTTGGATCTGATGATGTTCGCACTTATGATTCACTTTACAAGTTTTTGTCAAACAATGTATAGCTTGGGTAGAGCAGCGAACTGCTATAAAAAAATAAAAATATTTAATCAAATTGCACACTCCTCTCAAAGGTTCTTCTCTCAATTTTAGTCCAGAATATCTTTCATGTTCAAGTGAAACCCACTATATGCTCCATTTGTAATGCTGAGCATCAAATTTATACATTTCCCCAGTTTTTATTAATGGCAGTGGTGAGTGGTTGAAGCATATAGATGATGTTTCAAACAATTACAAGACAATGCTCCTCTAGATTACATTCTGCGAATTTTGTATATATGCATCTTACTTTCTTGCATTTTGGCGATGTTTTTGTCATAAATTGAATCGAATTTTCAATTTAAAACATTTTTCAATACAAGTTGTTCGTAATATGATCTCATCTGCTTCTATTGATTATGTACTAACCCTAACTAATAACTGTGCAAACTGTTTTATCCATCCTACTTCTATCAAAAATTATGGAAACCTTAGTGAGCGAAATTTGGATACTAGATTTAATTTATTGGGATTTGAATTCAACAGATGTTAGTGTCATATATTTAAATTTACTCAATAACTGTCAATAAAGTTGCACCAATTCAAGTCTGTCAATATAAAAGTAACATTCCATGGTTTCACAACGAAATTCATAATAAAATAAAACAAAAGTGATCAGATTTATAAGGATTTTATTAAAACTATTGGGATGAATAGAAATGTCAAATGGAAATCATTTAAGGAACAGAGAAATGAAGTAGTAAATTTATTAAAAAAGAACATTACTTCTTTGGTAGACTAGATATGTATAAAAATAACTCTCAACTGATATGGAAAACATTTAAAAAGCTTATAAACGTGAATTGCCCAAACTTTCCGAACTGTATAGAATTTAACTCAACAAACCAGATGTATATTGTTAATATACTGAAATAGTAAACGAATTTACCTTCTACTTCAAGAAGATTGGAAATTCAATAATTATAATCTATATCTTAATTTTTTTCCAAGTTCCACATATTAACAATGAATGAATTACGTCTAATTGTCAATTCCTTAGACAACAAAAACAATGTTCATGAGATCTTAAATTCCAAAATGCTCAGTTATTTTTGAAACATGTGGACATATAATTTTAAACCTTATAAATACTTCTCTCCAAACTTCTAAAATTCCAAATTCTTTCGAAGTTAGTACTTTAGTTCCCATTCAAAAGGTAAGCAATACAATCAAGGCCAGTTAATATAGACCTATAAATACATTACCATTAATAGAAAATATTCTTGAACTAGCTGTTTATAAGCAGGTATTTGATCATGTTGAAATTATGAAATTTTAATAAATAATCAATAAGGATTTCGTAAAAAATATTCATGTGAATCCGTATTACAACTCACTTTATCTGAATTCAAAAAAGAAGTTGATAACAATAAATTTGTAGTAGCTGTTGATGCTGATGTTTACCAATGGTTATCTGTTCAATATCTCACAGGAATTGGATATACATATAGGTGTGCCTCAGGGTAGCCTTTTAGGTCCTCTGCTTTTTATCTTATACTTAAATCTCAATTACAAAAAATTCAAAATCGCGGTATGCGAATTGTTCTAAAAGTGAATAGATTCACTGAAATCGGGATTATGTTGCAAACTTTGCGGTGGCCACCACCAGTTTCTGTATGGTTTTATTACTTAACTATGACATATATAAAATTCTGAATAAATAAATTATCACCTCACAAAGTGTTTTTTGAATACATTAGCTATGGATTTTCATCAAGAACCGGTCAATACCATCATATAACATAAATGTTTGTTTCTGATGTTTTCTGGCAAATAAAAATAGTAAAAAAAATGAAATAAATTGATTTGTTTAACGTGAGCCGTCAATTAACAGAATATGTATAATCGTCGAATTTACTGTCGAGTATGTAAATAATCATTCATTTCATGTAAATTTGTAAAAGTTGATATGCTTTTCGTATACAGGAGATGTTTGATAAACGTACTGAGAGTAGCTACTGAAATGAATTGATTTGTTTAACGTGAGCCATGAATTAACATATTATGTATAATTGTCAAATTAACTGTTGAGTATGTAAATAATCATTCGATTCCCGTAAATTTATGAAAGTTAATATGCTTTTCGTATACACGAGGTATTTGAGAAATACTACTAGCTCTCTAGCTTTGTATGGGGAATTGTATCCTGAGAGACGTTAGTCATCCAAACGATATTTTCAACGTATTGAGAGGAGTTCACGAAATCATGGTTCATTTGAAAAACCCCCGAAAAATAGTTGTACAGTAACTAAAAGAAGTGTCGATACTAAAATTGGCGTTTCCCTTAAAGTTTGATTCAGGGATTGTGGGATATATAAAAATTGAGAACAAAAAGAATCATTGAATGATCATAGTGTTATAAAAATTGGGAGGAACTACTTTGCAAGTCTGCGAATTGTTCTCAGTAAACAATGCTCTTGTAATATTGTATAGAGGCTGAAATTCTAGCAGGTAGGACCTCCCAGATAAAAAAACTCGACCAAATTAATCAATTCCGACAGAAAAACTATTCTCTCCAACCCATCGAGTTTCAAAAAAATCAAATATTCCATGAGATTGAAAATAAATCTTGCAGGTCGGCAGAAATTCTTGCAGGTTCGGCTTCCCAGATGAAAATATCGACTGGATTAATAATTTTTGACAAAAATAAATCCAACCAATACCCATCGAATACCGAATTTTTTTCATAAAATTGGGTACCTATACAAATATTTAACATTTCTACAGTACAGGACACGGCTGATGGCGAGCGATCCCGCAGGTATTGACTCTCCCATATAAATTACTATTGGATTAGGATAAGTCCCTTGCCGGCCTATAATTAGTTTTAATTAGGGTAGCAAATGGAATATGACTTCGTAATTTCTTTTCATATTCTATTTAGTATTACAGGTAGTATTACAGTTCATTAAAATGTTGAATAATGATACACTTATCCAAAAATAAGCTTTAATCAGTCACTATCAGAATACAAATTTTCTTCATCTTCACTGCTGCTTGTGCTGATATCATCATTTAAATTTATAATCAATGGATTTACCTCTGTTTGAACGTAAATGTTTCTTTTTTCTGATATTTCCACTCTCTATCTACTACATTTCGGCAATGCTTTTGTCATTCCTTGGAAGTGCTCGTGGTCCACCAGTTTCCTCACATCTTCCGCTTCGAGAGTCACAGAAGCCCAAAATGACTGGGCATACTTGGAGACTGGCTGTTAATCAAATTATCTGAAAGAACAATTCGTTCAGGCCAGTCTCAAATTACCTACACGATAGGTTAATGGACTGACACCTATCAGAAAACAACTACTCCCCTGGCTAATACCACGAAGGTCGTTGGATTATATCCAAAAGGATTATTCAATTAAGTTATTCCTGCATATGATGTTGGCAATACAACTGTCGGAATCGATTTTCAATTATTGGAACACTGACAGACACTGCCTTGCACTGACGAGTGGCCAAGCAACCCGAAACCAGTCTGCAAGTGTGGTGCAAAAATTTGCTATAATTTGTTTGACAGTCTATAGTGAACTATACAATTTTTTTTATGACAAATATTCAAAATCTACCATTTATGATAGTTTGCAACAAAAATATCCAAGTTGGATACACGTGAGTGAGTGTTGTGAACATAGAGAATATGTGTTAAATTTGTTATTGAGAACTTTGATACACAAATATCGTAAAACTATATCCAATTCAATATGAACTCTTGTTGGTTTGAAAAATGTGAAATTATTTATATTGCAACATAAATAAGTTCTTCCATCTCCCAATAGTGAACATTTAATAACATAAAAATCTGGCTTGAATAAGTAACAATAAAAATGTCATTTAGTTTTGTTAAATATTCACAAATAAGTGTAAAACTGTCTAGTCATCAGAATTCATTTGTTCTTATTGATTTCAAGACTAATGCAATGTCACACAAATTTGAAAAATAACTGATATTTAACGGCAAAACGTTTTCATTGGATTTTTTTATTGCTGATTTCATGTTTTTCATATAAAATTCCTCATGTCACTGACATGTAGTAAGTTAGACATAAATGATGTAAATGGCTATACAGTACAAAAAGTTCACTTTGTCTCCGAGATGCGCAAAAAAAGAACAGAATCCATGCTAGGAGTAAGTGATAGTTAGCGAGACACAATATGTATGTACCACTGCACATTTACCCTTCAGACACAAAGTGAACTTTGTTGAAATTTACTTATTTTATAAAATAACTTCACAGAATTTGCCTCAGTTACACATTTTGAATATTTGTAAAACGATTTGAACAAATGTTGGTAGAAATTTCAGTTTGTTTTTCTGAACAATCATAGATGGGTAAATTTTTTTGAGTGAACTGATACATCCCATGTATCCATCTATTATTCCATTTGAAACTTTTAATTGAATAGAACTGGCCAATACTTGATGAAAATCCATATTAAAACTAATTAGTACAGTTTATTGTATAATTTTCATTATAAAGGATTTTACAAAACCCGCGAAATAGGTGTTGGAAAATTATAGATGAATGTTTACGTACAAACTCTCCAACATGCTGGGAAAACTAATTAACTTTTTCTTATACCTTGTTCACCATCCCACATGTCACATATCAAGGACTCCCTTAGATGTTCTCTCTTATAAAGAAAAACATCAAACTTCTTAATTGCATCTCATATCATAATAGATATGATAATATAATAATACCATAATACCATCTCAGATCGATAATAGGAAATATAACCAAAACTTTTCTAAGCTTATTTTGAGTAAAATAGCTAATGATGAAATTAGGTCAGCTATCAGAATCTTGAGCTCAAGTGATACGTTGGCTGAATACGATGAATCCACGCTTTCAGTTCTCCGATAAAAACACCCTCGATCAGATTACTTCACACATTCCCTGGATTCGCAGCCACCACACGAGTTTTTAGAGTTCCCGGTGTTCCAAGTTTCAGAACATGAAGTATTGGAGGCAATTAAATCTTTTCGTTCTGGTTCTGCTGGTGTTTTAGATTCTTTTCGCCCTCACATGCAAGACCTCATTAGTCACAGCTCTGGAAATTCAGGACATAATCTTCTTTCTTCTGTTACAAAATAATACTTTTTGGTGCTTCAGTGTGTGCTCTTTGAAAAATTAATGGAGGAGTAAGACCGATTGCTGTCGGTACCTTTTATCGTTGATTGGTAACTAAACCTGCTTGAATCAGAATCAAAGACGAACTAAGATCGATGTTACGTCCACTACAGTTTGGTTTCGGTACTGCAGGTGGATGTGAAGCTGTTGCTCATGCTGCTCGTAGATATATTAATTTTCATCCAAATCCCTATTAAAAAATGTTCCTGAAAATAGATTTCAAAAATGCCTTCAACATGATTGATAGAAACATCATGCTTCGTGAGGTTGAAGATTCGTTTCCAGGAGTATATCCCCTCTTGAGTCAGTGTTATAAATCAACTTCCTATTTGAGTTTTGGTGAACATCTGATTCTGTCTGAGAGAGGTGTTCAACAAGATGATCCCTTAGGACCTGATTTTTTGTTTGACCATCAACGAACTCACTAGAAGTTTATCATCTGAATTTAATTGTTGGTATTTGGAGGATGGCTTAATTGCTGGCGATTAAAACATTGTTTCAATGGATTTAGAAAAAATCATTGATTATTCAAAATATCTTGGACTTGAACGAAATTTTAATAAATGCAAGTTGATTACTCCTTCAACTCCGAATAATATTTCCGAATCCATCATTTTGTAATTGGCACCTTGTATAAACATTTTGGAAAAGTCTGATTGGTGTCTCCTGGGTGCTCCTGAAAGTGAATCTTTATTCACTTTCAGAACATCTTCGAGAAAAATGGAAATCACCCACTTGGTCAAGTCAGTTAGAGCTTGACGTATATGATAATTTACTCCGTAACACGACGGAATATGTTACAAACAATGTTTTCAATAATGATTCATGGCTCCAAGCAACGCTTCCTGTAAACCCTGGAGGACTAGGGCTACGTTTGGCTTCTTCCTTAGCTTTACCAGCTTTTCTGTTGTAAGTCAATAATGTTTCTGATCTTATCGATTCCATCCTTCCCTCCATATTTATCAATATGGAAGGAAATAAATAAATAAATATCAAAGACGTTTCTTATGCTGAAGGTGAATCAGTTTGGCATCCCGCAACTAATATTGTTCCTCCTACTGATAAAAATTAAATACAAAAAGCATAGGACCGACCTCTTCTGAACATTATAAACGATAAACTTCTGAAATCTACAAGTGTATACGATAAAGCTCGTCTGAAAACAGCAAGGAATCGGGTGCTTGGCTGAATGTTTTACCTGTTGCGTCTCTTGGAACACTATTAGACGATGAATCTTTCAGAATAGCAGTAGGGCTCATGATGGGTTTATCCATTTGTGTACCTCATACTTGTGTTTGCGGTAGTATAGTCGATGAGGAAGCAACATACAAGCAACAACCAAACAAATAAAAATTAATGAATCGAAGAGGTTTTTTGTATTAAAGTGTATAATTTTTAAAATTCTTGCAAAGCGCTTTCGTCATCATCAGTGCTCACTTGTCAGGTAACAGGAAGTATCAAAATGAGTACATAGCACATTTGTAATATTTGACTTATAGCCAAAAAATACATTTTTAGATTGAGGCCATGTGGTTCAGTCAAAGTATTATATGAAAAAGATTTCAAACCAAGTTATGTCACGACGTTTCGATTGTTAGTGTCCACAATCGTCTTCGGGTGATAACTGAACTTATTCCAGTCGAGTGCTTTCACCTATCCCCCCTTCACTTTCTACCGCTTTATTGGTTTTTAGCGGGAGATATCGTGAGTATCACATTACTTCCAAGACTTTGAGTAAAACATGCGAAAAATATCCTCTTAGATTCCCTAAAAATGTTACTACACAAGGTATCACTCACCAGAAAATTGTCGTTAATGAATCCACTCGAATAAATTTCACACAAAACGATCCACACAAAGTCTTCATCTACGACCCAGACATTAACTATGACGGTTTACTTAGATCCGACTTTCTTGAATATTACAATCGAATTGACCGTAGTATTTAAAAGATTTCGAAAAGCGAACCTGAAAATCCAACCGGATAAGTGCGAATTCTTAAGAAAAGATGTCGCCTATATTGGACATGTCATTACCCAAAATGGAGTCGAACACAATCCAATGAAAATGGAATGTATCCAAAATTTCCCAGAAACAAAAACCCAGAAAGAAATAAAATTATTTTTAGGTTTAGATGGATACTAGCGACGATTCATTTACAATTTCGTCAAAATTTCGAAACCGTTGACCAAAATACTACAAACTTTTAACTTTGACGCTGAATGCAGACAAGCATTCGAACAACTTAAACATGCACTCATAACGAGCCCCAATCTCATTTACTATAATTTTGAGGAATCATTTTTGCTTACCACTGATGCCAGTGCGTTTGCAATTGGTGCCATTTTATCGCAAGGTCCCATTGGCAAAGATCTCCCAATAGCATATGCGTCTAGAACACTTTGTAGCGCAGAAGTACTCTACAGTAGAAAAAGAACTTTTCCCCACCGTTTGGGCAGTACAGTATTTTCTCCCATATCTTTTCGGACGAAAATTCCGATTACTCACTGATCATAGACCCCTCACCTGGATTTTTTCAATAAAATACCCTGGTAGTAGGATGGCACGCTGGCGACTAAAACTCGAAGAGTATGATTACCAGATAGAATACAAAACTGGCAAAATCAACAAAAATGCAGATGTACTGTTCCGAATCAAAGTCAACTACTTCAAAGAATGCGCAAATTTCCAACACAAATTTTCCATGCAAGCATCTAACGAGAACGAAACCGAAGTAAAAGCAGACCTCGAAATAAATGAAAACCCCAACGAAAACATTCCGAAAGAAAATAATAACCCTGAAGGAAACGATGACCCTGAAAACGAAATACTCGTAGAAACCATTCAACAAGAATTCAATACATTTGTCAATGTATATAAATCAAAATCCCTAATCGATTATTCTAAAATAGAGTTCCATAATTCCCAACTCCTTGATAAACACCATAAGAATATTGTTAGTTTCTTTTAGCAAAACAAACTAGAACCATTACACTATGAAATTATCGAAGACCTCTTCGAAGAACACCCAGAGTTTTATAATAACAAAATCAACATACTTTCTAGCAAACCAGTTAAAGATCGTAAATACTACATCATGCCCCTTCCTTTTTATCCTGATTCTGTCATAGAACACATGTTCTACTTTATTTATAAATCTCAAAATGAGTTCGATCTTAGAAAAACGTTCATTGTTACGATCTTTATTCTGGTTTCAAGGCCGTCGTGATTTGGAAATGTATCCTAACGTTTCGCCAGCACGAGTGGCTAGCTTCCTCAGAGGTTTATTCATTTGATGGTTCATCGATCACGAATATTTTGCAATATTGGCATCTATCTAGGAAAATATCCAGTTAAACCTATCGCTCTTCATTTTGCTTGTCTTGGCCTCAAAGTTTTCTTTGACAATACAAAAATATTCAACATATGTCATACCAAATCTACATTTTCGAAGTTTAAGTGTCAAACAAGATCTCTTCAAAGAATCCAAAACGAGAGTGAGAATATAAAACATACCATTCCAATCATGCCCTAAAGAAAATACCGCCGGCCACCACACTAGCCACGATCATATCGAGACAGTCAAGTGGAAGTTACACGGCGGTACGCAAAGCGATCTAATAAGCGATAGACATTCGAATAATAGTTGAAGTTTTAGTTGAAATCTTTTTTGTATTTAAAGTAAAATAAAGTTAAGCTTGATTATTGTTCGGTGTAGTCAATTATTGGTCAACCCAGGGGGTTGAGACTGCTCATCTGGAGTTATAAATGAAGTTTGGGCTTTCGCATGTTCAGTCAATGGTACTTCCAAATAACCATGGGCAAGATTTAAAGTTGAAAATGTAACTGTTGACATTTTCGAATTGTTCTTCAACAATAATCGACCACTAATCGTGGTTCACTTGATTTTTTAGTATTATAATTACCGGACTAGCATAAGAACTTCAAGTATCTACTACAATTCCATTATCATGCCAATTATGGATAATTGCTCTTTAATTGTGTCAAAGCTATTTTCGAGTTTTTGGCCGTGGTCTGCAGGTTTTCATTTCTGACGTTTCGTCTACTAATGCGGTAGGCGATGAGTTGTTGGCAACGCAGAAACTTTAATGTTGGAATTTATATCATCATTGGTAGGCGTAGCTTTGTTTCCCTTAATTGTATTAAATGACATGTTTGTGTATAATTGAGGACAGGTAACCAAATTTTACTAATGTTCATTGCCTCTTCGTTTTTATTGAGATTATTTTTGTGTTTCTGAATTTTTATTATTTATTTATATTCATGTTCAAGAGGCAGCAAAAACGTACGTGATTTTCTGGAACTTCAACTAGCGTTTTCTAATATGACTTTTAGTCTGTCAGTGCAAAGCTTATTGTTAAATAATCTGAAAATAGAACTTTCAATGGGTGATAATTAAGTGTATTGCCAAATATGCGCCAAACTAACTGACTAATAATAACAATGATGATCGTCAAACATGACTCAACCTCTGACGGAAGAAACTCTTACAAAAGTTAGAAATAAATGAACACTTCAATCTAGCAAACCACAATTATAATCTTCATGCAATCATTGTTCACTGTGGTTCTTGCGTTGAATCGGGTCATTATTACTCATTGGTCAAAGACGAAAAGGACTGGTTTAAGTTTGACGATAGTCGTGTCTCTAAATATTCTGGCAATATCTTGAATTTATTGGAGCCTCTGGAGACACCCTACATTTCATTTTATGAAATAGAGGACATTGGCAGATCAAGATCTTCAGATTATGTGGTGCTGCAGGGTTTTCACCGAATCCTCTTCGGTGAAAGTTCGACCACAAATAACATCAACACATTGTGCTTCAGCTGATACAACACATAATACCTTGTCGACAAAAACATCTCCCGACTCGATTCTGGCAGTGACTGTTGAAAGAGAGGCGGTAAGTCCCTCGTTTCGTGCTACCACACACGCACGCCCGATACTCTAAGGTAGTCTTGTCAATATAAATACATACAGTGTGTTACAAAATAAAGAAAAAAGTGTTCAAGATATTATTTGGAAGCAGGCAATTCTGAGTGACAAGTCGTCTTAATTCTGAACCATCTGTCATGATACCGACAACGCGAGTAACTCCATCTCTCCCTGGGTAAATTTCAGTTATTCTCCCTAAGTCCCACGTCAATGGTGGAATTAAATCATTTTTTTCGCTACATGAGTGTATGCAGATATTCATTATGCCTATGCCATCTGTTCCAGAATGTCTGATGCATTTGCTGGAGTAGTTACCACCTCGATACGTGCGAAATTTTTATGTGGCTCAGATCAGAGTCGGGGAGAGAATTGAGCGATTCAAGGGTGAGAAAATGTCCAAGAATGATTGTCGACCGAGCTGATGGAGGCATAAAGGGCGAGAATTTAATATTCATTTCTTCGTAAGTGAGAAGTTGCGAAACTATAACGCGAAACAAGTGCGTTTTCAGGGCTTAGATTTGAGACTCCCAAAGACCTCAAAAATTGAGAGCTTCAGGGCAGTTGAAATGAAACTGTAAAGCATTTTCCTGAGAAACAGTTTGAGTAATAGATTTAAAATATGTGGATGCGCCTATAAAATTTGAACCATAATCACTGTAAAGATGATAACAACGTCCTCGACAAGCCACGAATCGGTGAAAAGCTGCAAGAAAAGCTTCCGAAAATAAATCAGGGACCAGTTCGATATGAACTGCTTTTATGACTATACATGTGAAAATGATTTGCATTTTCGTAGACCTTGTGAGTTTTGATCCGCGCATTCGTTTGAGCGTGATATAAAGGGGACCAGTGATATCAACGCCGGTATGGACAAAGGGTTTAGCTTGAGAAATGCGCCGAGGATGGAGAAGGCCCATAATGAGTTGACGATATGAAGGGTTGAGCTTGAAACATTTAGAGCATTTTGAAAGGACCGAGCGAATAGTGCGTTTTGGAGCGAGAATCCAATATCTCTGCACGGGAAGATGTTGGAGAGTTTGTAAGCCTGGGTGGAAATATTGTACGTGAGTATGTTCAATGAGGAAATGAGTGAAGCGATGAATACTGGGAAGGTGAATAGGGTGTTTCTGGTCCTTAGCTAAGGGGGAATTTTGCAATCTTGCGCCCACCCTAGGGATTCCCAAAGAATCAATGAATGGAGTTAATTTTTTAAATATTTTGGGGGGAGATTTATTTTGTTTTAGGAGAGTAATTTTATTAGAGAAAGATTGATATTGCACAAAGTTTATTAAATAAGTGAGGGCTGAATCTAATTCAGAGGAGAGAAGAAAATCAGATTGTTGTTTAGATACATTTCGAGAATTATTAATAAAGCGAAGAGTGTACGCGAAAATTATTAATAAATCGAAGAGTGTACGCGAGAATTCTTAGAATTTTGAGGCAGTAGATTAAATTATTGAGGAGAGTAATGAAATGAGGGGTTGAAGTAGTGATGAGAACAATTTTTCGAAATTCTTCTTGAGTTTCCGGAATTTCAGAGAAATTAGCACCTACGTCAGAAGGCCAAGAATTTTCAGGAAGAGTCAACCAGCACGGTCCCGCCTATTACGAAACGAGCCACGCGAACCAATATCTGCTGGATTATTCTGAGATCTGATATGTCGCCAGTGAGTAGAGAAATCCTGATTCTGAGGCACTCTATTGGTATTAAAAGTGCACCATGTATGAGGAGATGAATATAACCACGAAATCACAATGGTAGAATCCATCCATGCAGTAAAGCTATCGACTTGGGATTCAATAATCCTGAGAGTATAACTCAAGAGCTTTTTCAATAACAAAGCTCCGAAGTTCAAGACGGGAGATTGAAAGCTTCTTTACAGGGGCTACTCGCAACTTCCCTGCGATAAAATGGTCAGATATAGAACCATCGACCTGGACACAACACAGATATACAACACTGGCATATCCGCGTTCAGAAGCGTCACAAAATTCATGCACAGTACATGAGAAAGAATTTTTGGATACAATGTTCCTAAGAATATTTACTTGAGAAATATGAGAAAGTTCACTAAGAACTTTGTTCCAAACAGAGGTAATATACTTAAGAGGAGTTTCATCCCATTCTAATCCAGATATCCATAATTGTTGCAAGAGGGTCTTGAGAAGAAGAGTGAGAGGAGGTAAAAAACCAAGAGGGTCGAAGATGCGAACCAATTGAGAAAGAATATTGCGTTTTGTACAAGTTTATGATAGGAATGACATGATAAGAGAAAGATACAGAGAAAGGGTTCCACTGGAGTCCGAGGGTTTTGATAACGGAAGCTGAATCTTTATCAAAAGAGAGGGAATTTATGAGAAAATGGTCATAAGGTAAATGAGAGAGAAGTTCGGGAATATTACATGCCCATTTACGGCATTCAAATTGACCTTTAGCTAGTAAGGAAATTAACTGAGTTTAAAGATTTTGAGCATATTATTGGCCCCTCCAGTTATATCATCAATATAAGTGTTGGAGAGAAGTACAGAAGATGTGAAAGGACGAGTTTCTTGATGATTGTGGGCTAACTGATGAAGAACTCTAATAGCCAGAAAAGGGGAGCTGTTGACACTATAAGTGACAGTATTTAAAACATTTTCCGGTATGTTCCCCTTCAGAAAATCGCCAGAGAATTTTCTGGTAGGGTGAGTGAGAGGGGTGAATAAGAATTTGGCGGTACAGCTGTTTGATGCCATAGTGAAAACAATAGAAGGCAAAAGAAAGCGAAGGGGAATTGCAACAAGATCATTTTGCAATTTGGGACCAGGAAAAAGTGTATCATTGAGAAGTTGAGATCTTTAGTTGAAGCATCAAACACAACTTGGAGCTTAGTGCTGAGACCATCAGATCTTAAAACACAAAAGTTTAGTATATCATAAGAGTGAAAGGCAGAGACATTATGAGAATTTAAGACAGACATGTAACCAAGATTTCAATAGTCCTGCATGAAGACATTATATTCTTTCCTGAGATCAGGGCTGTTGACGAGTTTACGTTCCATTGAGAGAAACCTACGGCGAGCAATATCTCTTGAACCATTGAAGGAGGGAGCAACGGGTTTTTCCACACCACTGGAAATTGTTTTAGATGTAAAAAGGAGGCCAAAAATATCAGCACCAATGTCTACAGGTGCAGATATATTGAATTATTGGAATTACAATGACACAAGAGATTGACACGAGTTGTGAATAATCAGGATTATCTGATAAGCAAACAGCATTTGAGTTACAAGTTTGATCATTATTACAACTGACTGAGGGTTAAGAAACATTTTCAAAACGCAAAAAATGTGTGGTGTCTACCAGAACATTTCTTGCACATAGTGGTAGAAGAGCAAACATGAGAATTATGGCAAAAACCTAGGCAATTAGAACACTAATTTTGAGACCCAAAGAATATATTTCTTTGGTAGATTGAGCTAAAAAGGAAGGACAATTATAAATCAAATGTGTTTCTTTGCAAAGCTGACATTTATTTTGAAATTTGAAATGAAAGATGAGCGTTTGAGTTTACTTTCCAGATTATTATTAAATGTAGAGAATTTAGGTTTTGAAAGAGGCCTTGAAGGCTGAGAACTATTGAAATTTACTGATTCTAGAGCGGTGCAACATTTTTGCAAAAAGGCAATTAAAGTGTTATAATAAAAACCTTGCTGCAAATTAGAGCCACATTCTAATTCTAAAGTAGTAACCCTGGCAGAATCTATGCAATTGTCAAGTAATGACAAATTTTCTTGAAAAACATGTAATACATTTCTTAACGAGTGATAGTTTTCAGAAGTAATTTTTTTTGCATAAAACTACAGCCTGCCAATGAACGGTTGCAATTAAACGCTTATTTTCATATCTTTGTTTCAAATTATTGTAAGCAATTAAATAATTTTGAGCAGTTACAGGGGTACATTCAACAAAAGCTAGAGGTTCATTTTGCAAAGAAGAAATGAGATAATAAAATTTATCAATGTAACTTAAGGAACTATTATTATGAATAAGGGAATCGTAGGTGTCTATGAAAGTTTTCCAACTCTTTGGTTCTCTACTGAACTTTGGCAATTCAATTTTGGGTAATTTTACATTTTTACAAAGGACAGGAGAAACATTTGGCGAGTTACTCAATGTACAAAAAAGCTGCGTGTAGATTGTTTGGATATCATAAAATTCGTCCATAAACAAACTGTGAATATCATGTTGGGAGGCAAGATCATTACTGTCTCTCGAAGCTTATAAATCAGTTGAATTTCTGTGAATTTCCTGAAAAGCATATCTACACTGAAAATTCACGTTAACGGACTTATCATTAATTGCATTAACAGCGATCGTTTTCAAACTTTATAATTTACCAGCTGGGATGATTCTGCAACCGTGTCAAGAATAACACGATAAAAGGTAAGACCTCGTTAGTCATTAGCTCGCACAAGTTTCCCAACTTCTGAGAGTTGTCGTTCGTATGGAGGCGAGAGCTGATTAACAGAAAAACAGATATTTTTTTTAACCAATTTCAATTTGCCATAGGGCAATATATTGTTTTATTTTCTTTGACAAAGAAATTAAGAAAGAAAATTTGTCATTGCTTGACAATTCAGGTTATGAAGTCACTAATTGGGACTTTCCTTTAAACTGTTCGGTTCGAACACGAGATTGAAAAAAACACTCAACGTTGTGTTTAATGAAGAGGTACCAGGAGTCTTTTTATATATGTGAGCGATGATAATGAGAAAAAAGTTTAAATTTATTCAATTATATAAAAAGTTATTATACAATAGAGATGGTATATAATGAGTATGAAAAACGTGTATTTATTTTCAAAGAGAATAATTCAAACTTATGTGAGAGATAAATAATGTAGACACAATATTATTTCAATGTGTGCGAGTGAGAGATTAATTCTATTATAAAACGGGAGAGTATATACTATATTATATGATAATAAGTATTTAATAAATCATCCACCAGCGAGAATCGAGAATTAAAGAGACTTTTTGCCTGAACAAAGCATTCACCGGTAAAATACCAAACGTGAATGCAATATTGTTAGAAACTGAGTTGAACATTTGTAACTAAAGAGAAATACAAATTTAAATCGAGAGAAGTACAAATTTTTTACTTATGACTATTACAACCAATATAAATCTCGGTTTGATTTGACCAAAAATAGGTGGTGTTTTTGAATATTAGCTGACTGTATATAAAAAGGTTACTAAGACTTTATAAATTAGAAATAATATTAGTGTATTATACTTTCATGACATTCCTTGGTGAGTTGAGTTATATAGTTGCTCCGGCTGATTTTTATATACTGGCAGAGAGGCGGTAAGTCCCTGGTTTCGTGGTATCAAACGCACGCCCGATACTCGAAGGTACTCGTGTCAATATAAATACATATAGTGTGATACAAAATAGAGAATGGAGCAACGTTTGACCCTCAAAAACCGGACAACTTCGATTCTCCTAGTCAGATTTGTCCTCTCTGCATTGCTTTATTGCTAATTGTACTAACAGTGTTTCCTGGAAAGAATAAAGTTTGATACTGTACGCATGAATCGTTCAAGAATATGAGACTTGCACGCATTGAATAAAGTTACATTTACTCTATGAATGGTGCCATTGCGTTTGATGTGTCTAGGTTTGTAGTAAACCCTGTATCTCCACAATTATAACATTTGTTATAGTAGTAAAAGATCTAATCATAATTCATCTTGATTATTGTGAATTTTTACTATTAACCTCCTCATTTTATCAGCTCGAATCAAACCTTATGAAATTTCCACTATACTTTCACTGAAAATAAAATTAAAATTTCCGCATAATACCATTTTGTCTTGAAAATATGAAGCAAATAGTTCTCCCTGCCCTTCGGCAAGATCGCCAACACTGCAAAAATTATGTGTTATTAGATCCACTCGGATTCGTATTCATTTTCATTCAAATCAAACTGACGTAACTGAGTGTATACCAAATACTGCTTGTCTTAATCACCCCTACTAAGACCTATGCCTTAATCACCTTGTAAAACTTTTGAACAACATGACACTACCTATCAAAAATCTCCTCTAAATTTGACACTTGTAAATTTTTACCAGATTTACAGTATGAAACGTATTTGGTGTTCAAGAACCACTTCGGCATAAAAGACACTAAAGTTCCAAAAAACACTTTGTGTTTATAAGTAGACAGAGTTTTGTAAAAATAAGAATGTTTTTAGGTTTAGCTTTGGAGAAGTGAATATTTATAATAAACTTAAAGAATATTTTATAAAATATGTTGATAAATCATAAACCGCCTATAAAATGGCAAAAGAAAATTCTAGTGTTTGAATACATTATACTTTTTTATAGGACGTTTATAGTTTAATCATGTCTTTAACAAATGTATGTTCATTTAAAGTCACAGAATACTCACAATTTTTTTTCAAATCTCTTTGTGATGACACCAGATAAAAATAGATATGACAAATATCATACAATATGCTGAATTACTCACAATATGGGATAATAAAATAAAAAAGCATTTAACAAGACATGTATATATTATTTGTCAAATATTGTATAAAATAAATAATCATTTCCTAAGCATATACAATAAAATATATGGATTCATTCAATCCAATCTTTCATAATCTCTAAAATCTTTTAGGCTATTTGGAAGACCGTAAAATCCATACATAGAAAAACCTGTAAATAACAATTTTTCACAATACAACAATATCGTTTATTGATTTGAATGAGTATAATAAAGGAAGGAAATAAAATCAGAGTTGGATAAAATTGCCGTATATCATAAGTAAATTTATTATAAAAACATTACTCACAAATCAAACGGTAGAGATTCAAAAGAATATTTGAATTAAATGTGTGACATGTCATATACTGAATCAATAGGAATTCTTTTTACGAGAGAAAAATACACTACATCAACCAATACATTATTTAATTCTTCATTCTACCGAATTTCTATCAACAAATTATCCTTATGTGAAACTGATTATATATAGAGACATAGGTAATAATTATTTAATCCTAGAATTTTTGTTGTGGCAATTTATATTACAGAATCCGCATCTTTTATACAACTCATCTGTTAGTTTTTCAAACAAGACAACATGGTACATCAGTTCAGTTTTGTGATACTTACAAAAATGAATTAGGATAAATTTATACATTAACTGATTGAAAAACAAAATCCAAGCTCAAATGATCGAAACAGAGGCAACACAAATAATTTCACAAAACTAAAATTCGCATACCATTGGTTTAAAATAATTTTAATTACAAAATATCATTCGAAATGAATATTCAAAAACTGAAACTTATTATCTGTCAATACCAATAGATCCATTTCTGCTAGTGGTTAGTAGTTTTAGTACGTGAGTTTGGAATTTGAAGAACAGATAAAGCTATAAGCCAAAGAAGGAGCACAACAAACAAAAAGCATAACACATTTTTATGGAGATTTAATATAGGGGATCTCAAGAGGACTTCCAATGAAAATTGGGATTATTATTAAAAGTTTCTTGCACGTCATTCACATGAGTACTAAAAAATTTGGAAATTTCATCTCCATATGTTCTTAACTCATCTGTTAGCTCAGGCAAACAAACATCTTTTTTCAATATACATGATGATTGTCTTCATTTATAATGATCTAAAGTTTACTACTATCTTTTCTTCTCAATTCGATATTTTTAAAAATTTCATTCATAGCTTGTCTATGTTTTTTCTTATCATCGTTCATTTGACCCAATGATTTGAAGTTGCGTGAAGTGTCCTCAGTTATGGAAAGGCCTTCGTTTGGTAAATGAATACTTCTGAAAACATTACCCATTCTTTTTTTGTGAGTCATAAAATCTTCGTCAAACTCTTCTTTGTTTGTACCTGTCTTTTTACCTTTAGGAGGTTCAACTTGATAATTATTTGGTTTGCTTTCAATGCCCTGTTTTTTATCCCTCTTCACGTTGCCCAAGCTTTCAGCTCTAGAAGTGATAAATGAAACAAATTTTTCTTTAGCCTCATTTATGTTGATACTGTCTTGAATAACGTTGTCATTTTTCTCTAAGGGGATTACCTTGTTTGGGCTTCCCTTATCTTGAATTTTCTCGTTATTGTATACATTTTTTTCAGTCGGAATATAATTTGGTAGCACAGTCATCCTTCGCAATATTCCACCAAGATTTTCCATGAATACTTTGGTCTTTTCTGATGTAACTGTTAAATTTTCATCACCTGGTTGGAATTCTGATGAATCTTTGTTTACTACTTTTTTTGGTGGTTTTAGTAATATTTTGTTAAGCCTGCTAGAAGTCAGCTTAGGAAAAACTTCCTCACTTTCATTTTTAACACTACCTGATAGCATTGGAGGGGACGCAGGAGAGTTCGTTTTTTCCTTTGCATGAGGTAAGGGAGAACTGTTTAAAGATGGTGGAGGCGTTGGAGGACGAGACTTTTGGGTTACAGAACTATCACTTTTCTCATCATCAGATTCACTTGAATCATGTTTCGATGATGGAGTGTCTGGAGGAATAGGAGAGTCGACTGATTCGACATCACCCTTATTATTTGATAACTCATCTCTTTCTTTTAGGAGCTCAGAGGGGCTGGAGGAAATGGGAACATTTTCTGAAATAGTGGTAAAAGGTGAAATAGTAGGTTCTGCAGGAGAGGCAACATTATCGCGATGCACAACAGCAACAACACTCTGTTCACACAGCACAATATCTGAGACAATGGATACACGATCTTTAGAAAATTTACGTTCTAAGGAATTATGAAGATTATTATCAACTTCTTCCAACATTTCATCCAATTTTTCCAGTTCTTCTTGTATTTTGAGTACTTCCACTTTATCTTCAGTTATCACAGGAGGCAGGGGGGCTTGCTTCTTTGTTGATTGTTTCACATCGGAATTCTCAAATTCATCAGGTTCAAAATCAATGTTATCGTAATAATTTAGAACAATCTTTTTGGAAATCGTGTTTTCATGAAGAGGAGAAGCGTTTTTTTGTACTTCCGAATATGGTCTTATAGAAAAATAGTAAGTAGGAAGGCCTAAGAAAAGAAATAACAAACCCATGCAATATGTACAGCATTCTCAATCCACTCTCGAAATGTAGATCTCTTCAACACTTCAACGATCAATTCAGCAACAGTTTTGAAGTACGTTAAGGATAATTATTGACAAGAAATACATTTCGAAAACTGGTATTTATTTTTTTAATTGAGATTCTTACCTAATGCCATCCAAACCCCAAATCGGATCCAAGTGTGTATATCAAGCATAAGCATTAAATAAATATTTATCAATATGCTAATTGCTGGTATGAGAGGTACCAAAGGAACCTATTAAAAAAAAAATTATTGAAGGCTGAAATTATATA
>WOGN01000427.1:0-25170 GCA_015342105.1 Leptinotarsa texana
ATATATATATATATATATATATATATATATATATATATATATATTGTTCTAATTTGCATAAAAATAGAGTTTATTTCTCTGAACCAACAACAGAAATATTTTATCTTCTAAACCGAAGCAATTATGTGTTTATATATGAAATTGAAAAACACTCTAGGATCACAGGAGGTAATTGTGATTCTGATAGGGTTTGAAATAAATTGACAGAGTTTCCAATAACGTTTGAAATTGGTTATTTCATAAAATCCATGTACTTGAAAAAATTAAAGATGGGACAGTGTTTATCAGCATTTTTTGTTTGTAGATGTAATTGACCGCGCCCAATAATGTTTCCGTTTATCGTGAGTTGTTTGGTCTTATCACTTTCACTTATTTATCGTTTTTTATTCCTTCAACAAAATGTATGCACGAATCCGCTAAATATGTTGAACTCGTATAGTGGGCCTGCTTATTCCCAAATAAAGGAGAAGGATATGCTATCCGGATAAGTGGGTATCCTTTTGTGATCCTGTTGCTTCCTTCCGATATAATGTTCTTAATAAGTTTAGATTCACTTCTAATCTCGTGGTAGTTAATTCAAAAGATATATTCTGAATACACTAAATTTAGACGATTGTGTTTTAAGTCCATCATACTCGAAATGTTGTATGAATACTAATTATATGTTTCAGATTATTGTACAAGAAATTGAAATTTTTAAAGTCATGGAAGTGCCACTCATTTTGATCGATTGAGTTGAGTTTATGATGGATATAAATAATTTTTTATTCATGTCCAGTAATATAAAATTATTAATGAATTCAAATTAGTTTATTAATCAAACTTTTGATATGTATGCGAAAAATGTCAAAAAAAAAATTGACAATGTTCATGAGAAATATGATATCTGTTCCTATCAGCAGGTTAAATATTTGTGCATTTAATCTCCGTGAAAGCAGAACTCATCCATCATTTTGTCTGCGTTATAGAAAAAAATCATTACTGAAATAAAAATGAGTATCGTTTTATATGCATTTATATTTACTAAAAATTAAATGTTTTTTGTTTTAAGATATGATGAATTATGCCTACCTATTTCACCTCAGTATCACGGTAATTCTGAATTGTTAGGTTAGTAAATATATTTCTGAATCTTAATTGTTTTCACAGTTTGTCATTTCCACTGTCCTAAAATATAAATGATTTCAAAATCACCTTGTTCAGTTTACAAATTATCTCCAGACGAATTATGCTGTCTTGGATGTGTTTTGTTTGCATTCTATATCTTTATGATCAATCCTATCTCAGATCAGTAATTTCTTGAAAAATGTTTCGCAATGATAGAAAGAATTCTTATCGCATTCCACGTCATATCATAAAGAAATTCACTCTCTTAAAAGAAAGATGTATTTGCATTCGTTCAGGAAATACTAATTTTTAATTCTTCAGTTAAGAATAAAACAGCATTATTCAGTTTAATTTGAATCCCGAAATTTGTTTTTCAATTCGGAAGATTCATTCATTTCTAATGAGAATACATTCTGCAATTCGTAAATAGAAAGCAGTAGTATTCATTAATGAAAAATGAGAAACAAAACTTTTTCTTTTTTTACCACTTGTATTTGTAAGTATCGTTACTGACGTTTTGTCCTATGAGGACATTTTCAAGCGAATGCAATAAACTGAAATAATTATCTATACACCACTGTAGGTAATGACAGGTAATTAACTCTATTTATTTGTCTCGAATAGTTGGTTTTATATGGAGTAGGGCTAATCTTAGCAGGCGTCTCATTGAAGAGATAGCGTACTTCATTTTTTAATTACAACCTTTAAATTGGTTAATTACCCCTATATTCTCTGAAACTGTCTTCACATCATTTCAAAAAATCTTTCAGTAATCGCAATATTCACTAGTACAAGGTAATTGCGTAAAATGCGTTTTTTGTTAACATATTGACTGAATATTACTGGAGTTTTTTCCTCGACACGTGTTTCGATCACCAAGTGATCATCTTCAAGAGGAAGATAAAACTAGCATATTGACTCATATTGGAACATTTTTTGGTCGTCTTGCTGAATGATTTCGGCTTTCATCAAATTGTACGAATATTTGGATTTATTCCGAAATTTTCGGTTCATATATCATTTTTATCAATGGTGTCAATTGATGTTGTTATTAACCTTGTGTTCTGTAAGTACATGATACTGCATTTTTTTCTATCATTTGGCTGCTGGAAGGAGAATAAGTAGTCCATTAAAATTCATAATTCATGAAAGAAATATACCTCACCTATCTATCTACTAAATATACTATCTATCTAAGTGGTTCTCACTATTGTCGAATCAGTAGGTACGTCTACTTAGTTACGCAGTGTCAACTTCAATCACATATCACTTTTGTTATTTGAATTTACTTTATTGGGTTTTGTTATAGGCTTATTTTGCACAGTAGTTCCATACACCACTTGTAAAATTTGAAATTACTATTTAACAAAAGAAATATAGCTTATTTCATTTTATGCAATAATTTCCGTTAAAAACCTTGTTGATTACTGAAATATTGGGTTGTTCGGCAATATTGGAGACATACCTATCTTACTAAAAGAAGATATTTCAAAGCCTGTCATCATGCCTATTGTAAACATAGTACAATAAGCGTGAAATAGCTCTAAACTGATTTAAAGGTTCTCAAGACTTTTCTCTGTGGACCCCTAAAACCTAGAATCCCCAAAATTCTACAATTTTGTGTCTGTCTGAACATGTTTGTTCCTTCATGTCTCATGTATTAGATATTTATTAAAGTTATCATTGATTTGTTAGTAGAAACTAATATTATAAAGTTTGATTTTGACCATTTTATTTTCAAAAATGTTTTAAAATAAATTAACAAAAATTATTTCAGCAAGGCCCAGGAAACCCGAACTTATAATAAGAGAGAATCAACCTCTAGAATTACCCCCAGATGTAGTAAGAGGTACAAGAATGTGTGTTGTGCCTTTTTTACTAATTGAATCAATAAACCACTGATATATCTATATGTTGTCTGTGATTCACATATATTATTCGTTTGATGCATACTTCTTTGGCGAAAAAATTATAAAAAATTCGCCGGAAAAAGCTTGAACGCATGAAGTTTTAAATTAACGATAGTATTTCTCTTCCGCGATACACACTTTCAATTTCAATGCAACAAGAAAAAATAAACGAGTGATAAAAAGTATATTTTTTTATTGCGACTCTAATATCTGAATATTTGAACTCACAAAAAGTACTTTCGAAAATGGCATCAACATACCTCAGTTTATCCTCAGTTAACAATTATCAAAATTATCAACTTCATTAATTTGTTTTAATAGGTGTTCTATTAACAAAATGCCAACTACTAGCGCTAACAAAATTTAACAAAACCAGTATCTAACTAAGAGTGATGTTATAATTGAACTTTTTTATTTTAGCAAGTGACAAGCCTGACTTAGGTCTGGAAGAATTGCAGAGTTTGAATGTTAAAGAGAGATTCCAAGTGTTTGAACAGTATCAAACAGAAACTCAAGAAACCGACAGGGGGAGTGCTACAGTTAACGTCAAAAGATCACCATCCATCCTGTCCAAACTTGCCAAGTAATTTCATTCATTATTTTGTTTTGATATTCCTGTAGAGCAATTTTCGCATGAAACAAGTTCATAATTCAATGCATAGCAATATAATTTTTACAACTTAGATAAGATTGATATGTTTTGTGATGTTTCACTGACTAAAGCTAGTATAGATAAGTTTTATCAACAATTGTATGCAGCCAGTTCGATTGAACATCAACTTTTCATCAGGTTTCAACAAAAGGGTATGGATATAGGCGTCTCTGATGATTCCTTAAACGGCATCCCAGTTGAAGGAAGTGACACGGAAGAAGAGGCTGAAGAAGATGTTCCAGAAGGCGAAGATCCCACGTTATATAAGGCTAAGAGGGTACAAAAGGAAAAACCGTTCCATTTCACCAACCTGTCCGAAGTGAAAAACAAATGGGAACACGGGGAACAGAACTCCAGGGATGAAAGAAGAGAAGAACGGAAACAAGAAATACAGTCAATTAGAAATAAACTTTTCATGGTAATTATTTAAATTTCATCATTTGCCACACTTCATCTCCATTGGTTTGTTTTTTTGATTTATATGTGTGAAGTGTGATAAAGCTATGAATCCTTCATCGAATACCAGACACCCGCCAGGGTTTTTTGAAGTTGTTAATTTCAAAAATAGTTTGGAATAGTGCTGATTGAAAGCACCTCGTGTCCTACTAAACCGTTAAATGATACATAGAATTATGAAAGAAATTATTTATTGCAACTGTTCTACAAACAGCAAGAAAAATTCATTAGATTTTGTTTCTCCAGCTTTTCAAATATGAGTTTTATTTTATTTATTCCAAACTGAAGTCCTCAAATATATTCGCTAATTGCAATTTTTTCTCTAAGTAAAATATCAAATTATACAAGGCTACTGAATTATAACAATTATATATCTTTCAATTCTAACTTGTTTCTTGAATATAGACATTTCAGCCTGAATCAATCGGTATTGGAACTGGGTACATCAAAACATAAACACGTTGTAGAAATTAGGTATTACCTCATTTCAACTAACAGAATATCTATCTGCTCCATTAAAGCTATACAGAAGTTATACAGAAATCAGTATGTTTTTCTTCTAGAGTCGATTGAATTCTAGAGCTAATTCTTTTGTTCAGTGACCAATAAAAAGACCTTCAGGTGCCTTCTTAAATGGATATTTCATGAGTGTATTATTTGAAATGTTCGAACTGCCACAATCAAAATCTTGCAAATTGTCAAATGCATATAAAATTTGATGAACAATTGAAATGTGCGATATAATACAGTTTTCATTTGAGATAAAGAAGGTGACATCTACGTCAGATTGAATTGGAAAGTAACTGAAAGTTGAAAATATTTTAGTTGCCACAAATTTCAAGAGTTCTACATATACTTCTAAATGAAAGTTAATCATTCTTATTTATTCATTCGATGAAGTGGATTGTAAAAACTGTTTTCAATTTTCATGACCAATTCATCAAAATTTATGTTGAGAAATAATTCGCACTTTCTCACCTAACGGAAGATCATTTTTCAATTTCCCACATGGTATTAATCTTAATCGACACTAGTGCTTCTAAAACAGTCAAAGGCGTATTTCTTCTGAGTTCACTCCCTCTTTTACTTTATTGCTTTTTTTCCATGCCTCATATTTTTTTGATTCTTTTATATGTAATGGGAAACGCAATTGTATGTTTTATGTACTACATTGATCACATCTTTACCAGTAACAGTTCTATTTTGTATTATATTATCTAACTGAAGTTTACAAAACATAAGCCACCCAACTTCTTTGGCTGTCATTTCAAAAAAGAAATATCACGACTTTCTGTATACTTTTTGAAACGTTTATTTTTCTCTGGACTGCAATGTTTTATATTTCGTATATGTAGAGTGCAGAGTAAAGTGTTTTAAAATCTGAAAATTGAGGACACGAGATAATTGATTATCTTTTCATTAAAAATATTTTATTCATTAAAAATATTTTAAATTCACATTTGGTTATACAGGAAGCTGGACATAAATTCCCTAGTTCAAATAAAACATTTTATTTGGCGATTTTTCAATTTATTTGTATTTTAGGATGAGATGATTTTTTCAATGCAGAAATTTCAGTAATTGTGAAAACTTTGCTAATTCTTTTCATACTCTAAAATTGATGGAGTGTCAATATAAGATACCAATCACTCAATTACTTCAAGATTAATTTGTTGAAAATCAATTTTTTTGTAACTCAAAGTTGCTGGGACCATTTCAATATAATCAGAGTTTTAATATTTGTTCTTTTTTGCTATGTTTCTTAATCTGTTGGTAACTTAGAGCTGCTATGGAAGAGCAATTATCTTCAAAATTTAACGGATCCTCAAGATGCTCAAAGATGCTCCTATTTTAAAACGGAATCGTTGGTTATTTACTGTATCTGACAAAAATTTCATAGCAGTTCTATTACTTTCCTTGCTGCCAACCTTAGTAATTACTAAATGCATAAAACAAAGCTTTAAAAATTATCTAGGGACATTGAGTCTGGCGATCGAGGTGGCCAAAAGTATGAGTATTTAAGGATGTTAGAGGTGAGCATTTTCCTGTTGAGACCAAGTTCTCTTCTTTTTCGCCTGTAGCTTTCAACTAATGTCCATTGGAATGCAGTATTCTATATTTCACATAACTGTCCTGAATTCAAATTATCTTCATAAATGAATTCATTACAGGTAATGTATAATGACTACTCAGTCGTCAGGAGATGGCTAATTGTTTTCAATAGATGAATGTTATGTCGATTTGAAATTCTGTATTTGCAAAATTTTGCCTGGGCAACCAGAGAAACTTTTCAACAACACTCTCAGTTTTTTTGTTTTTTGAATGTTGGACATTCACAGAATGCTACTATTCTCAGTCCTCAGTTGTCTTCTGTGAGATTTTCAAATTATTCATTCGAAAACAGTCCTTATGTTTTTTCATAATCCTTTCCAATCTTATATTTGAAAACCAGGAATACACAAATTGAAGCTTCAGGGTATGCTTTGAATCATGACTTGCATCAACTATTCAGGTTTCAAATTTTGTTACTTTTCAAAGTCTACCTAACTGTCCCTCGAAAAAAATGTTGTTTTGAATTCACCTGAAATAACCAAATATAAGGAAAATCTAATAACATCAATTTATGTAACCATACACACAAGTGTTAAGTCACTTAGATGCTATTTTATACACAATCTTTAGTTTATGTACTGCAATTACTATCTTTATATCTGTCTCTTCCTTAATGTTTTATTCTTATTTTATATATTTTAGTGTATCAATTAAATTAATGAATTAATACATACATGATATGAATAAATGTGTTATTGCAGGGTAAACAAGGTAAAATGAAAGAAGCTTATCAACAGGCGGTTATGCAATCAGAATCATGTGCCAACTTGATTAAATCTGAAAAAATCGAATCCTACGATACTAAATCTCTCAAAGAGCGATTTGAAAAAGGAGAAACCTTCAATGAAAAAGAGACTAAAGGCGACGACGAGGAAGATACTGAGGTTTTTCAGAGTGGTACGTACACCTAACGCTGCATCTAAATTTAACTGACTATCGATTATTTCAGAAATCAGCAAGAAATCTCGCTCTCTTTTCCTAGAATTAGACGCCAATGCCTCAAAAGCTCCTCAAATATCTAATGTTACTGTTCCGAAACAAAACGTGAAGACAGCCAGAGAGGTAAAATTATCTATTATTTTTAATTTGTCCAATTTTTAATTTGTTCATTTAGGCCTATTTGGCCAAAACAGCTTCGGAAGATACCGTAAAATCTTCAGAAATTATCGAAGACATAGTCGAGGTTAAAACTGCCGATATTCAACAACGATTCAAATTTTTTGAAACTTACAAGGAGCCTGAGAAAGAGAGAAAAACATTCAGAATCACTCCACCGAGAGATCCTTCTCAAGTTAAGGTTGATAAACAAGCATGTTGAAAAGTGTGTGCAATGATACTAATATAAAATAATTTTTTTGGAATCCCAGTAAATTGGTATTACGAACACCAACCTGGGATTTCACATTGTTTCCTTGTGTTCATCTAACCACTTTGATCTCTTCTAAAGATAATTGACAATATTGAAAAGAATTTAAGAGTAATAATCAATCATTAATAATAAAGTTGAAATTTTCATTGTCAAAGCGTTATTCAATCTCTTATATTTATAAAATCAAAATCTGAAATATCTTCCAAAACGACCACTTTCTGGTTGTTTCTCTAAAACTAGAATGAGGTACTCGATTCACTTTTTCTTTTTTGTTAATAACTTATTTCAATTGGAGGTCATTTGTCTGTTTGAAAAGAATCATAATACCACAGAGCAAATCCTCAAAGCTTGATTTTCTGGCTTTGTGATCATTGAATAGAAAATAAGAATATGACAATGAATATTTGGAAGCCTTTACCCGTGCAAACTAACCTTCTTACATAGCAAATTACTAATTCGGTGGCCCATACTATGGCGGTCATTGAATTATATTTGTGCAGAACCGGGTCCTCCCTGAGATCCAGCGAGGGATTACTTACAGACTGGTTTTGGAGTCTTGTTGGTAGAAAGTGTTGAACAGATCTACCCAAGATTTCATCATACTCATGTACGTACTGAATCTTCTCTCTTTATACATGAGATGTTCTGCTTTTGAGACTGTTCACGAGACTGAACTGTGTTACTACTTCATTGTGGTTACAACAGCTCCTTTTTTCGACTTGTTTATGAAGTTTATCGTCGATGAAGTCTGTCAGGAACCAGACAGCACACTTGATTAGATCTGTTACGAGAAATGATACTCTGAAACCAGTCTTCAGGTGATCACTCGAATAGACGAACAAGAAACATCTATAAGAATTTCCTCTATGATGAAACTTGCACAAATGTCTTTCGGATATTGCAGGTAGAATAGAAGAGCAACTGTTTCGAATACTGCCTCCATTGTAATTGTAAAGCAGCTGTGCCTCACTGCACTAGTTTTGTTACTAATAGGAAGTGGCAATGGTTATCGCTAATAATATAATTTAATTTTTTCCAGAAAATAGAAAAATTAAAAATTGAAAAAACTCAGAAAAAAATTATAAATGTAAACTATGGTCTAATATACCGCTAGAGAGACTCTTCATGATAAAAAGTAGAAAGAAACAATTATTAAGGATGTCGTTTGCTGTGTATTCGAATATCGGAACAGTCATGATGCTAGGTTTAACATGTCTCAAAAGCTTTGTTTTTTCAATGAGTATAAAGTTTGTTGTGTATTTTTGACCGCCACTAATTATTAATGTGCAATTTATTCCCAATTATTGAAAACTATGATCTGTCGAATACTTTATTTTATCTCTTTCTTTTTTCTCAAGACTGACACACCTGAACGGGAAATATATCATGATCCAGAGGTAGTGAGGGCAGAAGATACCGTTGATGACTCCATAATAGCGAAAAAGACACACACAACTTCCAAAATGCTTAACAAATTCAGGCAAATGGAGGAGGAAAACTTTACGAAAGAACAGGAACCACTCAGTAAGGAAATGAAAGTGTAAAAAATTACTATGAGATTATAATTGATAATTCTCAGGTCCGAAACCAATGATAAGGTTTACCCCACCTCCTGAACTACCAAGAACTGAAAATGAAAATGAAACTGCAGATGAACAAGATTCAGGATCCGAGGAGGAATCTGAGGGACAAGATCAAATGGATAATCAAAATTTACCTGAAGATTTATTAGAAGTGAGATAAATCTGGATAGGAAATCAATAGTTTTATGACGATAATCTGTTTTAGGCACGAAAAGCCGCTAGAGCTACACAACTCCGAGCCAAATTCGAAAAGTGGGAGCAGCAAGAAATTAGAAGGGAAGAGAGTCAGGCTGTAAATTTTGGGGAAGAGGGTGGAGATGAATCACAGATTGAATCAACAAGATCGTAAGTTGATGCTAACTTCTGTACTAACAATAATAAGATATTGTCCTATAGAGGGATATATATTTATATATATATATATATATATATATATCCTACTAAATTTCGACCCCTATAAAAAATCTCACAATATTCAAAAACACCAAACTTATTTTTTGGAGAACAATTTATAGGCTAGTTTTCAATTAAATTTCATCAACCCATTTTTATAAAAACCACATACTTTATCCTTTACCTCTATTTTCAATACTTTCGAAGAAATGAAGTAGAACGGTGAAGATATTCAAGTATCGAGTGTTTTGGCCTCTCAAATATTCCAAAAAAACTTCTGCCTGAAGTTCTCTAAACGAAGCAGTTATTTTCTTCTTCAAATCTTCCAAATCTGGAAACTGTGTTTTATAAACAATTGATTTTAGGTGCTCCCATGAAAATAAATCTAGAGGCGATAGGACAGGTAATTGTGGTAGTCATTCTATTGCTCCTCTTCGACCAATCCATCTGTCAGGAAATCTATCATTCCAGTTACTGTCTTACTGGAAAAAAATAGTTTGCTGGAGCTCCATCTTGTCAAAATGATAAAATCGTCCTGCTAATCATATCACCAACTTCATCAATTTTATTTTCCAAACTAGTGTTGTTACTATTATTTCTTATTTAATATTTCTTCAAGCAGATCTGAGTAGAGTTACCAGTTAGATTTTCTACAGTGGAACTCCTGTTAAGAAAGCATGAACTTTGCCTTTGTGTCAGGAGTAATTTTTTTCTTCTTTTTGTATACATATCTATATATACATTTTTTGTTATTCGGTGACAAAAAAATTGATAATTATTATTAATTTTCCAGGAAATTTCTAAGAAATTTCTGGGAAATTATTAACATAAGGCTGATAGTTTGATTTTTTGCCCTCTATAAATAGGCTATATTAGAGTTTAGGAGTTTGGACCTAGCTAGTCATTTGATGAATTTTCATCTCAAGCAGCTGATATATAAGCCCCATCAGTATCGAAAAGTATAATAATTTTGGACGAAAGGTTAATAATAATTGATCAATCGTATATTTATTCATTTTTTACAGGTTAAGAGCTCGTTTTGAATCCATGAGAGATACAAGTTCTGATAGTTCAAAAACCCAACGTGTGAAAGTTAATAGATTTGTGGTAAGTAAAGTGATTTTTTTTACATCCTGAGATAACTGACATAAATTTTCCGTTATTAATTGTTAATTTTAATAAGAATACAGGGTACCCCAGTATTGACTTGAAGAACTTAATTCTTAGTTCAAAAAAGTTTTTCTGGTTGCTATAACTTTTCGTAGTTTCATCCCACGAATTATTATTTTTTGATATGTTAAATTGCCTAGCAATAACAGAGTTGCCTGTTTCAAGGACAAATTCGTGTTTAAGGTATAATCAGTACACCTAATTTTTATCTGCCAAGTACTTCGAACCTACATATCGTGGAACATATTAAAATTGTAACTTTGTAAAAGCACATTGATTATGACTTCTTTCAAATATTCAGATTATTATTTGCTCATTCTATTAATATTTAATTAATCATGCAAAAATCACCTACACTTTAGTTAATAGTCAAGTCAAATTGTCTGTCAGCACTTAGTCTACTAAGTTTTGTCTTAATCAGTCACGTGACTATATTTTTTTAATTGAAATTTTACAGTATTTCGTTTCTTTCTAATAGAGCGTTTCAATTCAACTTTTGAAACCACGCATGTTTTAAACATCAACAATCTGAGAAACGTGAAATTAAATAATGTCATCTTCAATTGATGATTTGACAAGTGCACTTTGTAATGTCAAATAAAATATTACCAAAGAATGTTTCAAAAACTTCATTCAAATATACAACAATCTTATTGGTTGTGAAAAATACAGTTGTATTAAGTTTGAAATGATAATACTTCGGTTTTTCAAGTCAGAAAAGGCGTTGTTCAAATTAATACTGCTGTTAAAATCATTACTGCCGACATTCTCGGAAGATTATTTTTATTGCTGCATAACCTGTTGACACAGCCATTAATTTCCATCCTACTTATCGTTGGATTTGTTCTATTGTCATGCCACACTATTCTCCATAATGGTAGTGGATGTACATCAAAACGCATGTTTTCTTATTTCTTAATATCATCCCATTTATAATAACGTACAATGTAAGGAGCATGTTTGAACTGTATTAATGTCAACTACTTCGTTGGTGCATTTTCCCTTATTTTACCATGAAAAAACTCGATGTGTGATTACATTTTGGAATATCAATGATAAACACTGTTACTGTTTCACCAAACGCACATAATTTAAATACATTCATCACTATCGTCAATAGTGAAATATCGTGCCTTCACTGTATCAGATGGTCGAATAGTAATGAGCAATATAAGTACAAATGGTTCATTAGGGTCTGTTACCTTCTGCTTTTCTATCCGTTTGATGAACTTGTATTATTTTATATAAGCATCTTGAGATTTTTTGGGGATCAGTAGCTATTCAGAACCCATCTTTGAGTAATTTCTCATTATTTTTCTCATTTCCTTGTCAACGAAAAGTATACTGAGGTCACATCACGAATTCATTCATTTTACATTATTACATAAATCTCGCTCGTTTTAAAGACCTCAATATAAACTCATACTCAAATATACTATTCGGAAAGTTTAGAAGGCTCTTCGAATCCGTCTTAGTAGGATACTACAGAATTTGCTGAAAATATCGTTACTTAAAACTATACAGAAAGTACACTTGATGTTTGAAATGGGAGATCAGAAATTTTGCTCCGTTTGGAACCCTGACAAACTCTATCTACAACTTTCAATTTTATTTTTCACATAAAATAACCTCAAATGGCGAGTATAAATAAAAAGGGACCATTTTCGCGAATTATAGTCGCCTAGCAAGTGAATGAAGCTGGTCAGAGCATTTAAACTCTAAAAGTTTGTCATTTTCATCATAGTTTCAATATTTCCACCACATTTCGTGTCTGGATAAACTTTCCAGTAAAGAAATTGAAATTTCTGAATGATTTTTATTTATTTATTTGTACCCAAACAGACTTACTGGTTTAATTACATGGATAATATATACAAATATATAATATTACAAATAATTTATAATAATTTACAAGTGATAAACATAGAAAATAAAGGTAAAAGTGAAAATAAAAGTTAACGTGAACTTAACACAATGATTTTTACAATATTAGTTTTAATTCAACAAATAAGAAAATGTATTTTAGTAGTAATTATAATCAGTTAGCATTATTATGATGAATTAATAATTTGTTTGATTATAATGTTTCTAAACATATTTTGAGTTATCGACCAATCCAGATCAATGAGTGTGTTATAATAATTTGCTAGTCGACACATATTTGATGGAATCAGCCGATACTTGATGAAAATCCATAACTAATGTATTCCAAAAACACTTTACTGTAATTTTCTAAATCTCCACAAACTTTATTTGAAAAATATATCACATGTTTCACTAGCATAGTAGCTTTCTCAAGTCAATCACTTGATAAAGCTACTGTACTAGTGAAACATGTCATATATTTTTCAAATAAAGTTTGTTGAGATCAAATTGTGAGGTGTAGTTTTTTAAATAACTTTACTGTGAGATTGTCACTAAACAGTTTTACATAAAACAACAGTGTTTCGCTGAAAAATAGCGCTTATGCTATTCTCTCACAATGAATTGTTTCTTGAATATATTTTAGAATTAATTTTATTACTATTGAATTTGAAATCTTCAAATTTTATGCATATTTATGTTAATGTGATGATTAAAAAAACGACTCTTAGCTAGTAATGAGCTTCCGATAATGTTCGCAGTATAAAGTATATTTTCTCCTGATAATCTTCAAAAGGGTTACCTCTCCAGGAAAGCATTTTTGAACTGATGGGCTCTTTAATCTCATTTCTATCTTAATATCCAATTATAGGGCAACCTCGATCTATTATAATTATTGTATCACATGTTCTACTTGGAAAATGAATATTTTCATTGTTTTTCCTACCTATAGTGAATTAAATTTAATAACTTTCAAGTACTGAAGTTTCCTAATGATTTATTTTTGAAGAAAACTAACAATATATTTCGGCAACAAGTAGAAAATGTGATAAATCTACTTATTTACCCTTTTTTTTCACATAGCGACTTAATTTTCTTTTAACTATTTTGCTTTGAAAACTAAACATTATTTTCCAATAGCTGAGTGTTGTGTTGATTTTTTAATTCTTGAATTTTTGTTGGTGTTGCATTTTGTTGATTATGTGTACTAATAATTAACAAATTGTCTTTTGTTATGCATGAGTGTTGTTTTGATTCTAATGGATAAACAATATTACAATACTCTTCTCTTTTCAGTGAAAGGAGACAGTTTGGGATCATCCAAAAATGAATGTGAATGTTTTTTAAAAATCTACAAAAATAACATATTTCTATTAGCTTTTTTGTCTACCTTCATATTTTAGAAAACAGATTTTTAAAATTATGATTGTCGATATTTTTGATTAAAGCACAGAGTTATCTCGATTTTATCAAATTTTAAATGTGATTTTCATTTTATTGTGAATAATTCTGTAACTTTAGAAACCACACGTTTTAATATGTCAAAAATCGGAAGTAAAATTTATTAAGTTTTTCTATTTTAGCGCTTGTTTAACAAGAGGTTATATTTTAAAGTGATTATTGTATAATAGTATAGATTATTTTGTTGTACGTTTCCGTTTACAGAAGTCTATTTGTTGGATATTTTAGCACATTTTTTAGCCTTGATGTTACGCATGTGAGATTAAGCCAAAAACGCAGAATTTTATAAATTTCTAAATTATATTCATATGTCTCTCTAGGTTAAAATTAATATTTTAGAACATTGTTTTATGTAATATCCGATATTTGTGCCAATTTATGATAATTTTGAGTGAATAAATTGAAATTAAAATGTCCTTCTTTGAGTTTTACTTATCGACAAAATGCAACGATCAACAAATATAGCAATATTATTCAATGTTTCTAAAGCAGGTGTTAAATCTTGTTCAGTTATCTTTTCTGGCATTTCTTCTATTTAAAAACATCAACATTGTACATCAAATTCTATCAGAATAATAAGATGAATTATAAGTTTTCAATAAATATTAAAATTTTTATTTATCATAACATTCGTATGATGAGTTGAGGTTCTCATACTGCTAAAAAAACTTGGAATCAGATCTATTAGGATAAAATATTGCAATAGTTATCCAAAGAGATGAATAGCGTACTGAAACCCATTTTTCTATACTTTATCTGTTGTACTTCGATTGACGGATCATTTAAAATCGTCTACAAAATTCACAATGTTTTCATTGCAAGGAAATACCAAGTATCACGGTTTTGTGTGAGAGCTGCGATGGTAAGGTCTACCCATTGGAAAAGATATCAGTTCATGGACATGTTTATCACAAAAATTGCTTCAAGTGCATGGAATGTTCCTGTGTTTTAAGGTAAGCAAATGGTTATAGTCGTAGAGTAGAGTGATTTATTGATAATTTCAAATACAGAGTAAATTTATGGCAGGTCAAGCACTGTTAAAACTTTTAAACGATTAAGGACAGGGTATGACATAAACATTGTTTCTATCAATAACAAATACATCCACATTGAAATGAAATCAACAAAACGTACTTTTACTGAAAAAATTATTAAAACGGTATAAAAACTAGTTGAAACCTCGGATGCATTGTTAGACTCGACTATCCTCAAAGGACAATCCTGACCATAAATAAGCTTGAAAAAATCCCCTCACGAAGACGCCCCGCGTCGATCTTTTGCAAAACAAAATTTTGACATCGGCCGTTTATGGCCTCTGGTTTCGTCTTGCAGAAAAAATGCAGAGAAAGGCAAAGAACGACTTCTCATTCTTCAGTCGATGAAAAAGAATGTTTTTGCAACACACCACCGTGGGAAACGTTAGAGTGAGAGAGTATTCTTCATTGTGTGAAGAACAAAAATTCTTATTGACAAAGTGTATCTTATGTTGATAGTTTGAAAAATAGACACATAACAAAGCACATATCAGTCTTACAAGTTGAACCTAAATAATTTAAAACGAGACATATATTAAAACACGAATTAGTCAGAAAATAATAAAAAAAAAGTACATCAAATCGAAGGCAACCTCAGACCAGGGTAATTACACTCACACAAAATTACTTTAGTATTGGTATCAAATCCGATTTAATATGTTTCATTGAAAAAATTCAGCATCGCAGTAATATAACAAGAATCTCGATTTTTTGCTTTGTGTTAGACAGTCCGACTTCATTGGATGCCACACGGACTGCATATGATTGTCATTATTTTGTCTGCTAGCAATGTGTAACCCCAGGAATTTTGTATGACGTTTGTTTTCAATTGACTCTTCTAGTGAAATATTTTCATTTGCTCTCTGAAAGCGACAAAGGTCTTTGAGACATTGACACATAGCTCCTTCGAGTAGGAAAGGCTACAAATGTTGAGATTCTTGATAGCTTGAGTATGGTGAAAGCTGCAGAGACACTGAAAACGATTTCCCATAGAAAATCTTGTAAGATCCATTAACGTCAATTTACTATTATTGAAATTTTTCAGAATGAGTAACTCCATATTACTTTGAGGAAAACTAGCTGTTAAAAGTGTCTCAAATTTTAGAATAACTAAATTTAGACAAATGCTTTGATAAGATACTGATTGTAATATTTATTACGAAGGAATGTATTATTTACTAATTTGCTTTTTCAGAATGGATTCTTACTCTTATAACCAAGGTTTACTGTATTGTACACCCCACTTCAAGAGGTTATTCATTTCTAAAGGAAATTATGACACTGCCTTCGGACTGGGGCAACATAAAGAAAAGTGGAATTGTAATGCAACAATGGCCTGACAAACAAAAATTTACTCAATTTGTGATACTTTTTTCCAATATATTTTCCTTTTTTCCAAATTCTAATTTAGAAACTTAAGGAAATCAATATGAATGAATGTGAATTATCACATAATATGACAAAATTGCAATATTTCTTTACTGTTTTCCTCATTCTTTGAAGAAAAAAATATAGGACTCGAAGTACTTACTAATTGACAATTATTTAAAATTTGCTTATTTTTATATTTTGTATAATGGCTTTTAACATTTTATTTAATATTCATATATGATAAATTATTGGTATAGAATGATCTTATCTATATTTTTGTATTACCATTTATGTGATTTTTAGAAATACATTTTATATAAGAAACCAAGTCTTTCTCATTTAAAAAACCTCAATCAAAATTCCATGATGTTTTAAGTAATATATTTAAGCAAAAATAGACCATTCAACCAAACTTATTCAATGAAAGTAGCATTTGTCATTCCCAACGTGACCACAAATTAAACTGAGTTTGCTCAGTAGTATTGATTTCTCAAAACAGCTGACTATAAATTTTATCACCTCCTTTTTGAGTAGATTGGTAAACAGCCACTTTCAAGGTGTTTTTGGTATGATTTAGAACAAAGCACTGACTATTTTATTTGAGACATGGATTATATTCGTGAGTTTGATATTCAGTTGGAAAAAGAATATTACTATGCCGGAGAAACAATAAAGGGAAATGTTGTTTTGGATACCATTGAAAATTTCAAACTCAGAAGTGAGTATTTCATTTTCATTGTTAATAAATCGTAATAATTCCCAATACATATTTAAGCAATAAGGGTGATATTGAGAGGAAAGGCACATGCCGAGTGGAAAGTACTTCTCTCTGGTGATCGAAGAACAGTGAGTAAATTATATGTAATTTTTTGGTTTTCGTGGATTTTGATATTTTAAATAATAGTGAAAAAATATTTCAGCATTAAAATAAATTATGTATTATATATTTTTTTTGGAAAAGTATACCCTGTCAAAAAAATTTCTGTTAACATCTGAAAACTGAAAATGACCAGTCACAATATCAAAAGGTAACTTGAAAAGTAATAGCATAGTTTGAAATTTAATGTATTCTCTTATTGGCATGAATTTTTCGAATCTCACAGATTCACTATTCTAACTAGAATTATTCCTAACTACCTATTATTTCAGATGGTTAACAAAAAAGAACTTTCTATAGATATTGCTGATATCTTCAATTTATACCACAGTGTAAAACAGAATTATATCTCTGTGATAATATTCGATTCTAATTTATTACAAAGCAATAATTTTTGTTGAAGGTGAAAGATGACCAAATTTTCGTTGATGAAAGGCATATAATATGGGGTGAGAACAATTTGGAAACAACTATTCCTATCCTTCCAAGGGGTGTACACAAATTTCCCTTCAAGTGAGCAAACACAAAATACTTTCTCAAAATAGATGTCAGGTGTTGAATAACTTTTTTAGATTTCCTCTCCCTGAATCAAGCTTGCCTTGTTCGTTCGAGAGTAAACCATGTTACATCAGATATTTTTTCAAAGTAACAATAGATATTCCTTATGCAAGTCCTCCTCAAGGCGTCAAATATTTTACAGTCATTGGTCCTCATATAGATTGTATGGAGGAGCAATATCTAGTAAGTATAATTAATACAAGGAAATCATGAAATGGATTCGATTCATAATTTTAGAAACCGCTAGTGTTGGAAAATAGAAGGTCAACTTGTTGTTGGTGTTGCAAAAAAGGTACCATCAACCTTCGATGTGTTCTAGCCAGATCTGCTTATGTTTGTAAAGAAAGCATAAAACTGAAAGTTACTATTGACAATCAAGGTGAAGAGGAAGTTAAATTACGGGTTAAGCTCGAACAAGTATGTGAGTTTTTTATTGACAGAGGAGTACTTGGAGTTAGTAAGGATCTGAAACATCTTGTATTCGAATATGGGTAAGTTGAAAAATCACGGGGTAGTTTTATTCTGAAAATTTTGCCAGCTTGATACTGAAGCACTATTTCACTTTTCTACAACTATTCACATAGAAATAGTTGGTATTGTTGGCAGAAACCATGACTATCAATTTAAACTTGAAACCTATACAAGGTGTTTCCTAATTGAGGTGAAAAATGTAAGGGCGTGTGTCATGAAATAATATCATACAAAAGTACGCCTGGAAATGCATTATTTCCAAGAAAAAAATCGTTTTTTGTAATAATATTGATCTTGTGTGGTAATTTCCAGTAGTTCTTGGTGATCCACCCAATTTGAAATTGTTTACTTCATGTCGCATTCACATAGCAATACGACAATTGATTAATGTGTGATAAAGTAATATGTATTTTTGTTGTGAAAAATGAATTGACAGATAAAAAAGTTTTATTTTCAGATGTTTTGCTTGATAAAAAATAAATGTTACAATAAAGGCTGGCTAAACTGAGCAACCCGTACGGCCACTGGACTCAAATCAATATGTACCTAATCAAGGCTAAATAAACCTCATCACTGATAATAACATTTTAGAAAAATTTAAACCCCTGTATTGCACTGGAAAAAATTTATTTCCGGACCTAAGTTTTATACAATTATACCGAACATAATTTAAAATGAAGCACAAAATTCAGATACTATTATAAGGGTGTAACAAAACAAATAGGTCATAAATCAAATCACATATTCTAGGGCCAAAAATAACACAATTGGATACAACTTACCTCTATGCCAATGTACATAAAAAAAGTTACATATGATGCACTGTTTGGAACCTTTGGTGTAGTAATGAATATTACTGGAGTTTTTTCCCAACACCAAATCGTTATTTTTAACACCTAGACACGTGTTTCAATCACCAAGTGATCATCTTCAAAGAGGAAGATTAATAAACAGTTTTTAATCTTCCTTTTTGAAGATGATCACTTGGTGATCGAAACACGTGTTGAGGTGTTAAAAATAACGATTTGGTGTTGGGAAAAAACTCCAATAATATTCAAAAAGTGACAGTACTTGGAAAATAGATTTTCTCCAATATTTCATGTTTATATTCTGTAATGAAAATGGGTTCATGGCTTTCTCATCGTAACTGTATCTTTTTCATATAAAACCACGAAATCTGTTTAGCCCAAAAAAATTTAAAAGGGGTTGTTGGTTCAATACATCATTTTTGAATTCAATTTCTAACTTAAATCTGCTCCACTTTCACTGCAAGAAAGAATGACCATATAGGTACCCAACTTTTTCAGGGGATGTCATGTCAAGCCTCATACCCGAAGCAAATGGGACAGTTCAAATTGTCTTGTAATACCACCAATGCCTACAACGTTAGTACATATATGTCGACTGGTCCAGGTCTACTATTTACTAACAGTAAATATTTGTTGTATATATTAATTTTCACTTTCACTAACATTAAATTTCAGGTTTATTTGGACACAGATAGAGAATTTGATATACTACAAGTCAGTTGTCCAATAACAATAGGTACAGTACCGTTCAGAATCCCCAATTCAAACAGAACCCCAGCAATAAAATATGGTAAAATTGTAGAATTGTTGATATATCTAATTTCTCATTAATAAATCATTCCTTAGATCATGCTTGCCCTGTAGTAGAAGGTGGAATGTATTTGGCACCGGAATTTCTGTTGGGTCAGGTGTACGATGGAAATGAACATCATTTGAGGTTTGTACATTCAATGGAAATTCATTCAGATAATAGATAAGATTCATTTCTTTCAGAGATCCTCTAGTGTTATACAAACCCCTATATGTGACGGTAGATAAGTCTGAGACTACTTAAATGTTTCATCGAGGAGAAAAATGGCAATAATAATAATATTTATAATCGTGAAAGTACCTTACAGGGTGTTACCTCAATTTTTGTTATCACTGTTTGAGACTGAAAGATAGTAAAATTCCTAGTCAATTTTTATTTTACACCTATTAAATAAGTGATCTCGAGTTGCCGAAAAATACCTCATGAAAACTTCAACAACAAAAATGTACTTAATGCACATTACCTATGGAGCTATTGCAAGGTTTCTTCATGAAAAATAAGTTTTGTGCAGTTCATTTTGATCCAACATGTTTAAGTAATTGTTGTTAAATTAAGCTGTGGAGATGGAGAATTGAAATACTTTTTTTTTAGTATGAAAGTACTTATGAATAGTGACCAATTCAAGAAATTATTCTGTAATTTCTTGTGAAATATATTGGCTGAATGTTATTTGTAGGGGTAGTCGAGTACCTCCTCAAAAAAAATAAAAAATATTTCATAACTGGATCAGGTATGGAGGGGGAGGGTAAATTACTTTATATGCCCAGAAATGTCATTGAGTTTGAACTGTTTTGTTTTTAATTTCTTTGATTCTAAGGCATATACCTACTTTTACTGAAATAAATGTATGTATCTGCCACATTTCTTTTAATTTATCAAACTTAATTTTATTGTCTTCCAATTTTTTGAGTTTAAAGGTCCGATATATTGTAAATGACAGTAAATTGTATTTTTCATTCGCAATTAATCAGTATTCGAAAATATATTAACCACCTGACATGTTCTTGAATGCGGCACTTAGAAATTTTCAATTTTCTTGCAATTATCACTTATCCAATCCATTTATATTTGTACAATATTTCGTTATTGACAGATAATGTTTTTTGCACAAGCCACACCTGTAAAATTCACTTCATTATACCTACGTATTTGTTAATCCTCCATGCTTTTATCTTTCTTATACTTAGGGAGTGGCAGAGTATTATTTACCTGAAATAGGTAACGAGTTTAAACCTATGATCATGGATCATGTAGATGTGGCTAGGGAAATAACGTACGCCGAAAAATAGTATTTGGCTTATCTAATTTGTAGAAAAATGCTGATTTATATAAGATTCAGTTTATGCTACTTTTGAATTATCTTTTTTAATGTATACCTCGGTTATTTCTTAGCCTATTTGAAGGTGGTTGATAAGGTTTCGTGGTGAATTTCATTAGTTATGGCTTTCATTGTCTTATGCGATATAAAATGTTTTGAAATCCCTGAAAGAATCAGTACAATTGAAAATTAAAATGAATAGCTGAAAATAACAATTATATTGAGCAAAAAATTTATAGATCATTCAAGTGCTTTCATCTATACCCTCTTCCCTCTCTTCGCTTCACCAGTTTAGCAAGAGAGCAAGAGCACGTTTGGACTCATGTGAATTGAATAAATTGATTGATTGATCAACATAACATCAAGTGTTCCTAAGCTGAGACCATCCACAGGGAGGAACACTGATTTAGGAGAAAATTCAAAGAAGCCGTACATATGTTATCCAACAACGTATTCAGCCAAGCGAGCTTAGAGATACGCAACGTTTGGAAACCCATAATCAAGCGGAAAACGGCCAACTTCCGCCAAACGGAATCGTCTGAAGACGATTGTGGATACTAACAATCGAAACGTCTTAAAGTAACATGTAACATGTACAAATTGTCAATTTTTTGCTTGTATTTTATTTGATTTTTAGTTCATTTCAGGGTTTTTTTGCTTAATATAATTGTTAACTAATAACTTTACTTTAATTTAATTTCATTAAAAAAGAAAGTAATACGAATCACGAAATTATGAAACAACAAAAATTAATTGGCGCTTCGGGGCGACTTCATCGATTCCAGTGGCGCATTTGCTTTTTCAGCTGCAGGAAAACCCGGTAAAACCTGCAGCACCACATCATCTGAAGATCTTGATCAGCCAATGTCCTTTCTTTCATAAAACAAAATGTAAGGTATCTCCAGAGGCTCCAATAAATTCAAAACATCACCAGAACACTTTGTGACACAACTATCGTCAAACTTAAACCAGTCCATTTCATCTTTGACCAATGCGTAATAATAATCTGATTCAACGCCAGAATTGTGTTATTTTCAGCTATCCATTTCAATTTTTAATTGTATTGGTTTTTTCAGGAATTTCAAATCCTTTTATTTATATCATATTAAAGAATGGAAGTCCGAATTGATAAAATTTAGTTCTTAGTCAGTGTGTCTTTGAAAGGTTTTGAGTGTTTATTTGTTACTGTCCGGAAAAAAGTTAATGTTTTTGTGAAAAGTGCATCATGTAATTTATTTCGAAAAGGCTTATGAATGTTTTTTTGTTAATAGATTTTTTTGGAAATCTACTTATCCTACTAGTGCCAAATCATTCAGTATTAAAATGAAAAGTTTTTTTACTACTGAGATATAGTTTATTTCCTAAATCTAGATTCAAGGTAGATCTAAATGTTTATCTGTATTGTACAAATAAAACAGAAAGCAGCCCAATAAAATCCCATGAATGATTGCTACATATTGGTACATATTATTACAAAATGTTTTCATGGTTTTTAAAGAACACAATAGTGACAGTACATTCCTGTTATTTCAATAAATTGCTAGAAAGAAAAAAGCAAAACTACCCCCATCACCACTGTAATAACAATTTTTTTCAAAAGTATTTTACTTCTCTCAACTGTAATTCTTTCATTTTTTCCTGAAGAACTTCCTAGGTTTGAAACTTTCCGATTCCGACATAAAAAACAGGAACCTTTGGGAATTCCCTTTTTAAAAAATATTTTTATCTTCGTATTTTTTCCTTACTTTTTACCCAATTTTTTTGGATTGTTGGTCATCATTCGTTGTCAGTGAAAGGTTGAAAAACTCAAAACGGCCAACAGTCGACAATCTTGAAAAACTACAAATACATTGGAATCAGACCACGAAAGCGTCTTTCAATTTATACCCAAAACTAGTATTATTTTTTGTTTTAGTATTCATATATTTTAAATATTCACACACCAATGGTAGTTATTATTAGGAAACAGAAATGAAATATATGTGATTGTGAGATTTAATTTTTAATTGTTTAATATTTTGATGTTGAAAATAAAAAGTTTATATTTATTGGATGTATAGCAATTTGAATGTTTTGATAGCTATTTATAGTATCCCCAAGTATTTAATATATATTTATATAATTGTTATTTGTTGTAAATTTTTGAACATTAAATGTTTCCCTATAATGCATTTTTTATATATAAAAATAAGTCGAACAAGTTTGAATTATTTTATATAAACGAATATGTGTGATTGATGTGTACATTTTCAAGAATCAAAACACGAAATAAGTAAAGATAACCTCAAAATCCTACAAATAAAATGTAATAAAGGGAAAAATGAATTTATTGGAAGCCATGGAAAGTAACAAATCAATAGAAAACCAGAAATGTATACCCCTAAACGAGCAACTCAATTAATTAGGTTTCCACTCTTGAATTTATGAGTTTAACACCCCTATAGATTTCAGTGTTGAATTTAAAGTTGGCACCCTGGTTCGTTCAACTACCTATACATCTTAGGAATCACACGTTAAAAGGTAAGACTTCGTTAATCCTTAGCTCGCACAAGTTTCGACTTTTGAGGGTTGTCGTTTGTAGGGGTGCGACAGCTGGTTAACGGAAAAACAGATTTTAAACAGATCTTACCTGAAAACTCCCAATATAACCGAGTTTTCAAACTTTACATTACAGTTTTATACTTGATAATGGGGTTAATCCTCAAACCGGTTGTATAAATAAAATTAACTAATATTAATTAGACAAAAGTGTTTTTATTCATATCAGTAAAGTTATATTAACGAGTATACAGGGTCTTTCACGACGAGCGTTCGTTAGGAATATATGGTGAACGATTCAAAATAAAAATTTGAAATTTTTGTGGTAGTGGGTTTTAAAAAATGGCCTTCTCAACTAAAATATTTTCAACTTCCAGTTTCTTTCGTTATACCGAAAGTTGTGGGCAAATTCTTTATTTCAAATAGAACACCCTGTATTTTTGAATTTCTCAGCACATTTTAGGCCCTATACCCAAATTTGTTAGTTTTCAAGATATTAATTTATTTCTGAAAAAATTTACAGTTACAGCACCACTCCTATTCAACATAATTTGGACTCTGTACAGAGTCATTTTGTTTTCTAATTTTCGTGTAATGATTGTTATCGAATGTTATTCAAACTGTTGATAACTTTTTTGATGATTTGTTTTTGTAATACATACTTTCAATTTTTGTAATAATATGTAATGAACGTTTCTTTTGTATTAATTTTTCAATAGTTTAATTGATAGTATAGTATATTCAACGAGTGAGAAATGTTGCCATTATTTGCGACAATGAAGTTTGCTGACGCCAACTTTAGTTGACTATCAGGAATATATAAAAAAAAATTATTGGTAAATAATAGTCCAAATGAGAATAATATCAATGAATGACAACCAAAAGCAATCTGAAAGAGCATTACATTTTTTTCCTATTTTTGTTACTTTATCCAGTTTTAAACAGTTTGGGAATTGAATAGGTGGGATTATTACAAATTTGCGTGACATAAAATAAATTGAGTTGCTGACAACTCGATAACTTATTTATAAAAAATATACATTTTTTCGCCACTTTGTACGTTTCTGTTGAAGTACACTCATTCGGTCTACTTTTCATAAGGAACTATAGTAAAACCAATAATGATTGAGAGTAAAGCGCGTTGTCATATCTAAATTTTATGTTACCAGTTTATAGCAGAATCAAAATATAGTAAGCAGTAGAGTTGTGGGTTGTGGCAAATTATACATAATACCACAATACTAGTACGATTAAAAGGTATTATTTATGACAAAAATCAGTAATGAGCTTGTAATGAGTAATACTTA